>OZ059793.1:8690236-8915846 GCA_964057025.1 Standfussiana lucernea
TACAGAAACTTCCTCCCGGCCGATAGTCATGGCGTCTAATATCAACGGATATAAGCCAAATCCAAATGGAGTGCATGATTATAAATTATGGTGTGTACAAGTGAGCACTATAATATGATAGTGAATGCAAACAGGTGGTGCAGGACCAACGGCTTTACATGCTTTCTGAGGCACAGTGGTGTAACAGGACTCGGTAGTAGGTCAACACTGTAATTCTAGTGTCACAGGAAAAACAATATTTTGTCACTTTAAAGTAATTTACAAGGTCTGGTTTGTACAGCCCTCAGCATTCCATGAAAAATTTTGCAATACCCCTACATACATGCAAAGTAATCTTGTTATTCAGACTAATCACAAACAAAAAGTCATCATACCTTCATGGTCATAACATAAATTGCATGTTTATATTTAACAGGATCATCCTCAGGAATGCCGTCAGATCCTTTATTATCCTTTTTCTGCTTTTTCTTTTTCTGCTCAATCTAAAATAATCAACATTCAATTAATAGCGTGGGATTTAACTGTTAAAAAAGCAATTATTTAAAAAGCATTGATTTTGTTGATAACAGCAAAATCAATTTACCATATGGTCAGTCCGTTCTTTGGCTTCCTCACAAATGTCTAAGCATTTTTTCCTAGTGTCATCGTTCTCAAGCGTCTTCCATGCTCTGTTTACAATTTCAAACGCTTGTTGCGCTCGTTCAGAGTCTTCCTGTAAATCAAATGATACAACATTTTACTTATTTGGAATACTATGAAAGTATGTCTTTGTCTGGCTAATAACTTTATCATCAAGAACTAATGTCTGATATTTTTGCAATAGTATTGTGTTCTGTCATTCTTGTTGTCTGTTGTCCACGCCTATGTTTTGTTCCTTACCTATTACTGGCCATGTCAGGACGTCCCTCGGAATGATCCAATCTGTGGATAAAAACGAAATGTTGACGGACGTAACCGTCTAAACGAATACGAAATCTGCTTACTTGAAAACTGAGTACTTTAATTTGAACTATAAATTGGGATTGAGATATTTTTGAAAAGTAGGTCACTTGAATTGTGGTCAATTTAGTTGTTTATTGGTGGAATCTAGACTTTAATATTAGATGCTAAGTGGAATTAGATAAGTTTTAAAAAGTTTACATTGTTAACATAATATTTTTTCAAAGTTAAAAGGGGTGACTATAGGTTAGACACTAAAAACAATTTTTAACTGTTCCCTTACCATATTTTTGTCTGGATGTACCAGTATGGATAGTCTCCGGTATTTCTTCTTGATCTCATCGAGGGTTGCATCTGGCTCAACTTGCAGGACCTCAAATGGGTTTAGATTAAAATATGTGGAGCCTGGACGTAGTAATCGTTCTAGTTGTTGTTTCGGGGTCAACACAGAATCACGCTTTTCAATTTCTTTCACCTGCAAAACGAATTGTGTTATCGTGTTGCAGCAATCATGTAATATTGAATTTATTATGACGCATCACGCATGGCAAAACTTCAAACTTGTACATAAAACGTTCAATATCATTATACTGTCAGAATTGTGTAATGGTATGAAAGTTAAATCAAGCTTGAAGAAACTCATACGCCGTGGTAATGGCTAAAGAAGTACTGGCATAAAGAATGCAGAATATTTACAAAATAAAGGACTCACCTCAGTGTAGAATTCGTCGAATGAATCTGCATTCGCGGCAGACGCTGCAGACATGTTTGGTGTTTATTGAATCTCTTTCACATGCAACATGCAAAAAAGGATTTGCAATAAGTTAAAAATATGGTATTTATCAAAAGAACTGTCCACAATAGTGATAACTAAGCACGCTTCACAATAAAATTCTCTCATTTCACAATAATCACTTCACTCAGTTTCGCGTTTCGTTTGCAAAAGCAGTTTGACATAAGGATTCCAACGCTTTGATTTGTACTCTATATAGTCGATTTTTTCATACCTCGGCCCGGATAGTACCGTATAGTTGGATAAATTATTTTAGTTTTTTTTTTACATTTTCAGTAAATGGCTGTGTTAGTTTGTTGAAAAATAACAGGAATACATGTAATTTAGTTTGCGTTTTAATTTAACTTATAAAATCATCCTAAAACAAACTGATATAATGTTTATATAGACTTTGCATTAATTTGAAACAAATCATTATGGACTATCACAATCTTCAACTTAATTGTCTCAAACTTTCAATTGATATTTGACCATTTTGGAATAAATAAGATCTAGATAAAGCAAAGAATGAATCACCGAACAAAATAATTGTATGCCAGTTTTTGCGGGAGGCGAGGTACGAGGGCGGGTCAATAAGTCCGTGACTTTTTGAATTTCTGACCTCTTTACTGAAAAAGCAACACTACTCCTGTCAACAGGCATCTGTCAGTTGACTCCTGTCAAAATTTGAACTTGCTGCGTCAGTTAGTTTGTTTTTGACAGCTATCTTTATCAGAATACCCAGTAATTTGAGGAAAAAATGGAAAAAAGTGAATTTCGTGTGCTTATTAAGCATTATTTTTTGCGAAAAAAAAACCATTACCGAGACCAAGGCTAAGTTGATAAATACTATGGGGACTCTGCACCATCGATTTCAATGGTAAAAAAGTGGTTTACTGAATTTCGTTGTGGCCGTACAAGCACTGAAGATGCCGAACGTCCTGGACGCCCAGTTGAGGTCTCTTCACCCGAAACAATCGAAAAAATTCACGATATGGTGTTGGCCGACCGAAGATTGAAAGTGCAAGAGATTGTGGCAGCCGTAGGGATCTCGCATGGCTCAGTGGTTTCAATTTTGAATGATCACTTAGGCATGAGAAAGCTTTCCGCAAGATGAGTGCCGCGTTTGCTCACAGTCGACCACAAACGCAATCGTGTAACAACTTCACAGGAAGGTTTGGCTTTGTTTAATCGCAATATGGAGGAGTTTTTGCGCCATTTCGTAACCGTGGACGAAACATGGATCCATCACAACACACCAGAGACCAAACAACAGTCAAAACAGTGGGTTTCTAAGGGTGAATTGGCGCCAAAGAAGGCCAAGGTGGGTTTGTCAGCCAATAAAGTTATGGCGACTGTTTTTTGGGATGCACGCGGGATAATCCACATTGACTACCTTCAAAAGGGAAGAACA
Organism: Standfussiana lucernea; assembly: GCA_964057025.1. Taxonomy (NCBI): domain Eukaryota; kingdom Metazoa; phylum Arthropoda; class Insecta; order Lepidoptera; family Noctuidae; genus Standfussiana; species Standfussiana lucernea. Next base: position 8,693,362 of record OZ059793.1, read on the forward strand.
ATCAATGGGGAATATTATGCCAACTTATTGGACCGATTCAATGACGATTTGAAAAAAACCGACCTCATTTGGCCAAGAAAAAAGTTCTTTTCCACCAAGACAATGCAAGGGTGCACACATGTGCAGTTGCCATGGCAAAAATCCATGAATTGGGCTATGAATTGCTCCCTCATCCGCCCTATTCTCGAGATTTGGCTCCGAGTGACTACTTCTTGTTCCCAAACCTGAAGAAATGGCTTGGTGGAAAAAGATTTGACTCCAATGATGAAGTCATCTCGCAAACACAGGCCTATTTTGAGGACCTCGACAAATCATATTTTTTGGAAGGGATAAAAAAATTGGAGAAGCGTTGGACAAAGTGTATAGAGCTCAAGGGAGACTACGTTGAAAAATAAAATGATTTATTTATCAAAAAATCTGTGTTTTATTCCAAAAGTCACGGACTTATTGACCCGCCCTCGTACATACAGCTCACCACGGGAGTTTGAAAATCACACAAAGACATACATCCTAATGCTAAAAACGCACACGACACAAGAACCACCACACAATCAAGAGAGTCCGCGTAACACTGGTCATTTTTCCTCACTCGTCACTTTAGTTATTCAGCGAACAACAAAAGCAACAGGCCAGATTTGAAGAACTTACTGAACATACTATTAGGTAACTGAACTAAAACATTTAATTTACCATTGATACTTTCCTATTGTCTTAGACCTTTGCCAAATCACCTATTTGTTAGTCCCTGTACCGCGTTTGAGCTATCAACGTACAACGAATTATTTCTGTCGTTATGGGCAGAAAGATTATTTCGAGATTGTACTTTTAATAATACCTTATTAGGTAGTGCATAATTGGTACCATGTTACTAAAGGAGTGATAGATATAAAGGTTGATGGATGGAGAGGGAGAGGAAGGCCAAAGAAACGATGGATGGATTGTGTGAGGAATGATATGAAAGAGAAAGGAGTAAATGATGCAGTGACGGTGGACAGGGGAGACTGAAAGAAGAAAACGTGTTGCACTGACCCCAAGTAGAATGGGACAAGGGCAGGAAGATGATGATGGAACTTACATGTGTTACGAATCACCATGTTTTTTCAGATTTGATGTGGCAGATCGTTTTTTACAACGGGAAACAACACAATTGACAATTTTAGACAGCACCTGTTTGCGACACAAAGCGACAAAAGGCAAAATAATATCGGCGATCGGAAAATGAAGGCTAGATTTATATAGCGCTTGTGGTCCAATGGCCAATGTACTTTGTCAGAGGAGTAAGCCGCGCAGATATGCCGTCTCTACAGCTTATTCCTCTATGCGCACAATGCATCAATCACCATAGGTGTAAACGCTTTTTATGGTTTATGGTTACTAAAAAAACCTTAGAATAATAACTAAAGTATTAGTTGCATTCGTTATTATTCTAAGAAAAAAAAAAACAGATCCGACCGCGACGCCCCCGTAGATACGAACCAGTCCATAGTGTAATAAAATTGCTCTGTTGTACTCTGTGACGCTGAAGTTTGACAGTCAAAGTCAATCAATACCTACTCGTGTTGATTTTTCCGGTAGTAAAGCTTCTTCATTGCTTCGTTGTCGAAAATTGACTTCGTTTAAATCAGTCTAATTTTGTTGTAATTGTTTGTTTCTGTAAGTACTTTCTGTTAATTTTTATCTTATTTATTTCTATGGCAGTTTTGTAGTCTCTTTCTGAACTTCTGAATTTTCGCAGTGCGTGTTTAAATTAACTACTCACCTACGTATTAACAGACTACCTATTATGTTACTAAGGTTAGTTTGTAACTTTGTGTACCAATAGGTATTGTTAGGTAGGTAGGTTCCGTAGCGGCTGCTAGGTTCATTCGAACTTGCCGAATATGTGTGTCGTGTTGAACATTTCGTGTGAACATTTAATAAAGTAATATCAGCAGACAAGCAGTAGACCAATCATGTTGGTATTACCGGCTACTAGACATAAAAGATAGTACTGTGTGACTGCTATGTACCCAGTATTTGTAACTTGTAACAGCATCAGCTGTAGGTAGAGTTAAACTGAGTCAATCAAATCGTGGAGGTAAAATTACCGGTCGCCTTATTTATGTTGTTGTTATTGCCCTAATGTACAAACATCGAAAAAAAAACTGCTTGCTCAAAACTCAAACTCAAAGCATTCATTTCAAAGACCATTACAGGTACTTTTGAATGTCAATACACAAAAAAAAAACTAAGCTACAGTCCCAGTCACAGGGCTTATCTTGTGAAAGTACTGTAGTTGCCCATTCGAAAGCGTAGATCCTATGGAGAAGAATGGGCAAGAAACTCCATGCAAATTGCATTGCAAAACACTAAGTAGGCACCTAATGCATGAAATAACTCATGTAGCTATTATTTATTTTAATCTAAATTGTTACGTAATTTCAGTTACATCTACGACGAATTCGGACTGTAAGTATGCGTCCGTAAAAAAAAAATATTTTCGAATTAAGTATTTTCCAAAACTGATTTTTACTAAAGCCGGGTTCGCTGCGCCATGTTATTGTGTTTTTTTTATCTGTTACTTACCCAACTTTTAAGACAGTAACAGTAATTTAGATGCTTTCTATATTTGATTTGAAGAAAAAATCATCGGCAAAATTGAATCGAAGTCACAGGGATATGTATTCGACTAAATAAATACAGGGTGGAAGGGACACCGTACCGAAAACGAAACCACATACTCAGTACATCATTCTGTTTGTGTACTCAGTACAGCTGTTTCTTACAAAAGTGCAATACCTACATGGTCAAAATGTATGGAATAGCTATTTTTTTTTAATAACCGACGAATAATTTCAATGTGGAGGGTTTCAGAATGACGTACTGAGTATGTGGTTTCCGTTTTCGGTACGGTGTCCCTTCCACCCCGTAATTTGGTGACAACCACGCCATATAGTACAACATCATCTGTTCTTCCTGTCCACGTTACTTGGGGTCGGCGAAACACGTTTTTTTCTTCCATTCTCAGGGGAGAATGGAAGAAAAAACACGACATGACGTGTGACATGACAAGACGATTGACAGGGGTCAATCGTCATGTTATCATTTACTCCTTTTTCTTTCATATCATTTTTCACACAATCCATCCATCTTTTCTTAAGTCCTCATCTCCCTCTTCATCGGTTCATGGGGCAAAACGAATGGGTACGAAAATTGCAACAAGCATTTCCCAGCGCCTGAAAAACCTACAACTGCGCTCTTAAGACGACACTGATGACTCTGACATAAAGATTTAAAGAAATATTTTGTCAATCAGGTATCAACCATGTTCGCAAATAAAGTGGTTCTCATTACTGGAGCCAGTTCGGGAATCGGTGCAGAAACAGCCGTTGACTTCTCAAAGCTCGATGCCAAGTTGGTAATTACAGGAAGAAATAAAGAAAATCTAGAAAAAGTTGCACAACAATGTGCAGAAAATTCACCAAGTAATTTGAAGCCGTTGGTCGTAATCGCCGACATGAACATTGAAAGTGACGTAGAAAACATTGTGAAAAGAACAATAGAAGAATTCAAACAAATCGATGTCCTAGTGAATAACGCTGGCATTCTTGAATCTGGGACTATAGAGAACACCACTCTGGCTCAGTACGATCGTGTTATGAACACAAACGTGCGCGGACCGTATCACCTGACGATGTTGGCCACTCCTCACCTTGTCAAAACACAAGGAAATATCGTTAACGTGTCCAGCGTCACCGGCCTAAGATCTTTTCCGAATGTTCTTGCTTACTGCATGTCTAAATCTGCTTTGGATCAATTTACGAGGTGCGTTGCTCTTGAACTAGCACCGAAGAATGTTCGTGTTAACGCTGTAAACCCTGGTGTGATAACAACGGGTCTTCACATGAAGTCAAGCATGAATGAAAAGGAGTATGAAATCTTCATCAAGAAGTGTGCAGACAGTCATGCACTGGGTAGAGCTGGAGATGCAAAGGAAGTCTCGTCTGTTATTCTATTTTTAGCAAGTGACGCAGCGAGCAATATCACTGGTGTAACTATGCCTGTTGACGGTGGCCGCCATGCCATGTGCCCGCGATAGTGCTTTTGGTTCTGATTTAAGAAGCTCATTAATGCTTCAGGTATATTATTTGTTAAAATAAAGGCATTCAAACAATCATAAATGGGTTTTAGTTATATTTTTACAAACACACACCACCAAATATGATAGCCGTAGGTAGATACTACCTAGAGATACAAAGATAAGTAATAATGTAACAACAAGTAAGCTTTTGATACACAATTAAAGATATTAACCCATTAGTGGCCAAATCAAAACTAAAGACCGGATTTTCAAAATTCTTTTATTAATTGAAATTTAGTAGCTACAAGAAATTATAGTAACACAAAAAAAAACAAATGGAATAATTTTCATGAATTTTCAGTGGTGTTCCCAAATTGGCACAACGGCTCCTTATGAGTGAAAATTTGCGAAACACGATTTTTCAATACACAGGGTTTTCTTGCATTTCTTGCAACCCCAGCGACCTCTGATATGGCACACAACACATCGCACTCGTTTTGGAAGCTTTTCAGGGACGTGATCAACCCCATCCAACTGTAAACTTTCAATATTGGATGATGAAGGGCGAGCAGAACATCTTTGTGGTGACAGTTTGAGGTAGTGTCTGGCGACACTTCGGCGGAATAGTAATTGGTCCATTGGCGCTTCTTTAGCGATAACGTGCAATCGCCATGCATTTGACATGGTCATATCAATCATATAAGTGAATAAGACCCACCACCATTTTTTGCCGTGTACGCCAATTCTATACAGAGATATGGATTGGTCTAGTTCATCCACTCCGCCCATACCTTTATTATAATTTTGGAACAGATGAGGAATGCTCACATCGACCTTTTCTCTTTTTTCGTTGCACCATCTTTTTACGGAACCTACTGGCTCATAAGAATCGTGATTGGTCGCCATTGTGCAAATACGCAAATCTTTCCAGCGGACCAACAGAAGCTTATTATTTTTATCAAATCTGTAATCAAATTCAGCTCTTGCTTTCTTCATCATCTCTTTTGCATTCGATAGCGGACATTTTTTTGTGCGATTTTCTCGGATAGTTCCAGTGGCACGGTATCCTAACTGCCGTAGATCACACAGTAGATCGCACCCACGTTGCGAACAAATACCTCGATATTACCTGGGAAATCGTTTGGTAGGGTACTAGGTGGCACATCATCATCTCCTTCTTCTTCGTCAGTCACAACACAACGCTTGGCTCTGGTGGAATGATGGCTAAATCATACACCAAGCCGTCGTCACTATCCTCAGCTATTGTGTTGATAGCTTCTTCTAAGCCCCTGAAGTCATTAGTACCACTAAAACATTGCTTGCGATTCATATTGATTCTGTAAATGAAAAGGTTATTTTTAGTACACATGCAGCCGTTGTACCCAAATTGGCACACCAATATTTATGTCACTATGTTTTTATATACATGTAAAATAACTGCAATAAAATAACTTTAAAGGTTAGATTAGGTACCTATTTTACGAAAATATCAACAATATTCACGATATTCATCATCTGTAATGAAATATAAGAACAAAATTACACTTACCTGTAGTGTCCTCCGGATAACGAAATTGAATGTATCCAAAACGAAAGATTTTTGAACAAATTAGTATAATCCGATATCTTTACCTAATGAACACACCTTCGACTGCACAACAAAGTCACACAATATTAAGTATTGTCAAAACTTTTTTTATCTACCCTCTTTAATTAAGTGTTCCCAAATTGGCACAGTGGTCAAGAACGGGTTAACACACATGCTCATAACCAAATCAAATCCAACAACCTTTAAATCTAAATGGCTACTGATAACCAAGCTTTTCAGAAATTTTCGATAATCAGGATCGTTTACCTATTGCAGTTCTATGACATTTATTAGCAGATCCAATATCAATAAAATTCATTCATCGTAATGGAATCCGACTGCTAAAGTGTGAATGGAGCGAACGGACATTCTGTAATATTTAGTTATCATCGTCGTAACATACGAGTACAAGACATTGACGTCAAAATAAGCGACTAGGGAGATAGAGTATTAGCATTTGATCGCGAAGGTCAATATTTTCGGTCGATAGTGATAATAGCAGTAGAAATAAAAACCTGTTTTTAAAACACGGCGCGCTGACGCGTAGTATTTAAAAATGAAAAAAATATTAATTCTTATAAAACTGCTTTGACCAATTTTTGTTTTTTACTCAGGTATCAAGAATGTTCTCAAATAAAGTAGTTCTTATCACGGGAGCTAGTTCAGGAATCGGTGCAGAATCTGCGATTGAATTTGCAAAGCAAGATGCGAAACTCGTCCTAACAGGAAGGAACAAGGAAAACCTGGAGAAGACTGCGAAACAATGCGAAGCTGTGTCACCCAGCAAGCTTACACCGTTATCTGTTATCGCTGATATTGACAAGGAAGACGATGTTGAAAGGTTAATGAAGGAAACGATCTTCAATTTCAAGCAACTCGATGTCCTGGTCAATAATGCTGGAATTATGCAAGTGGGATCAGTGGAGAATACTTCGCTTGCTCAATACGACAGCATAATGAATACAAATGTCCGTGGGCCATATCATTTGACCATGTTGGCCACACCGCATCTTGTTAAGTCTAAAGGGAACATTGTTAATGTATCCAGTGTGGCTGGACTGAGGTCTTTTCCGGGCATTCTTGCGTATTGTATGTCTAAAGCTGCCTTGGATCAGTTTACAAGATGTGTGTCTTTAGAGCTTGCTAGTAAAGGAGTTCGTGTCAACGCTGTTAATCCGGGTGTAATTGAAACTGGCATACACTTGAGAGGTGGAATAAGTGAAGAAGAATATGCTGCGTATTTGGAGAAATGTAAGGAGACTCATGCATTGGGCAGGACAGGAACTACCAAGGAGGTTGCGAATACAATTCTATTTTTGGCCAGTGAAGGTGCCAGTAATATGACTGGTGCAACAATTGCAGTGGATGGCGGTCGTCATGCTATGTGCCCACGATAAAATTAAAATCATCATTATAACAATATCGAATCTGCGGGTACCTGTGTGCTGTGTGGGTATCTCTGAAAAGTTAAGCTTCACAAATATTTTGTATCAAGTATTTATTAGGTACTCGTCACACTATTTTCGTCATTTTGTTTTCAATAAATATAAATGATTGGTTAATAATATTGTGCTTATTAATTATTCCCTCGTAGTTAAGTAGTTCGTTTTCCGCTTTCCTTAAAAGTTACTACAACAAAGGTGTTGGTTCCTTTCATCAGTAAACAGCTAGTGTTGTATAGAAACTATGGTATAGTCTACACTTACAGAATTAAAAAGAGGTGACGTGGTCATAATAAACAGTTGCAATTCGTAACGAATAGGTGTCTGCAGCATATTGATATTTACGGAAAATTTTTGCTTCCCATTCCGCCCGAAAACCGTTTCCGAAAACTCGTAAGTATTTTAGTTGCTTAGGAAGTGAGTGTAGGTACCTACCTAGGTAGGTTTTGTTCTTGGGATTGCCCTTGTTGATTTAGGGAGGGTACTTTTTAGAAGGGTACTAGAGTATTTCGTTTTTCAGCTTCTGGCATGCTACCAGCCAAATAAAAATACCTACTATGTTAGAATTTCATTTATTAGTTCTTTAACATGATTTTACATAAAACATTTTAGTTTTCAACATGAGTGGGTTTACCAATGATTGTGTTAAAGATCCCGGTTGCTGAACAACTACCAACTTCAACGATGATTTGTCCAGTCTGTATTCCGGTTTGAATCAGGCGCATGCCAGCACAGACTTCAAGTACCGCCGGTAGCGAAGCAATGCCTAGGTTGATACGACCGATCTAGAACAATAAAAATGAAAAAAATCATGTAGGTTTATGTACTATGAATTTATAATAATATGAATTGTATCAAAGACTGGCTCGCTCAAAATAATGATACGCTAAACAGTTGGGAGATTTTAGTTGGTACAAATGTGCCAAGCTAATTGAATACTGTATAGGTATGTTTACATTTTTAGTAAAATATACTCACATAGGTACCACCAATGCAATTACTTGCCAGCACGCAATGGAGACGAGTGATTTAATACTTAGGTAGGTGCTAAGAAGCCAGTCGTGAAATAATGTAGATACTCTAATTCAGTCTTTCTCAAAGTGGGCGATATCGCCCCCTTGTTGGCGCTGGTGGCCTAGAGGGGCCCCGGTAATTTGGGGTTCAAGTGATTTAGGGGGGATGACTGATTTGTTATTTCATCTTTATTTCTGCCCTGTAGGCGTAGCCAAGTTACAAACGTTTCGTATCGAATCTCTTTCTACAATCGTTAACGCCTCGGCGTAGGCGATTGTAGAAAACGCGATAGCCCGTGAGCAATCAAGTTTTAACTAGTAATGAATGTTATTGGTTTTTTTTGTTACTTAACAGAAAAAAAAAATTGGAAAGCGCTGAAAAATAATTGATTTTCAAAGTGGGCGGTAGACGAAATAAGTTTGAGAACCTCTGCTCTAATTGGTGGCGGAATCCTTACATATTTGTGTAACTAGGTGGCAAACAATAAGTAGGTAACAAGCTGGCCGTAATTAGTTGGACATTGGCAATACCTATTAAAAGCATGGCAGAGGCGTTGCTATCCTACGGACAGAGGCGCCCGAAGTTATAAGACAGGATGGTTGGTAGGTAGAGGTAGGTTCCTTAAACGAGCAACTTCACAAAGGCATCTGCTATCGCAATATTACTTTCTTTACTTCTACATACCCAGGTTCTAGAATAGAAAGGATTGTCTACTTACCGTCACAGTAGACTGTCCAAGAAAACCGACAGATTTCATCTCAGTTTTCAGAGCCACAGATCCGAGGCAGGATCCGGCGGCCCACAAGTTTGTTTTATCTCCGGTGCACTTTTTCATGTCTTCCATAGCCTGGGATCCAGCTTCCATAGCCTCATTGGCTACTGACATTAAGTGCTGGATGTCTTTAGAGACGTCAGCGATACGTTCGTCGACGCAAGTCAAAGTGCTGGATAGGGTTTCGTTGAATACAGCGGCTGCAGCGCTTCTATGGGACTGCAGGAGGAAAATAAACCTTTTAAATTGAACTCATCAGTATCATCAGCCGCCTAGCCTTTTCCCAAATATGTTGGGGTCGGCTTCCAGTCTAACCGGATGCAGCCGAATACCAGTATTTTACATGGAACGACTGCCTATCTGACCTGCATAACCCAGTTAGTAGGTACGAGCAGGTGGTGTGAAAAGTATTGTTTGATTTCAGAGGAACGTCTTGAAGTTGGTTGATCGGTATGCGGCTCGAGATTTTGCCAGGCAATGTAGTTTAGTGCTAGTGTTGGTTCCTGGAGCTGATACTTAGCTGAATACCAATCGCGACACCCAAGTGCTAAGTGCCAAGTTTCAAACGAAACAATAGGTACTGTTGTTAAGTTTGTGCACACTTACAAACTTAGGTACAATCTTTCCCTCTAAATATTAGTACGTTCGGAACTTTTGATCCGATTCAGAAAATTCGTTAACTATTGGGGAGCTACATTATTCCCGAGTGTCAAAGGCTGTATTTAAAACGTTCCCGTGGTATAATTCAGAATGGGAGCTAAGCCGTGGGGTAAAGCTAGTCTACTATGATTCGTAATGTTACTCACATCGACACACTCCTTAACAGCCAAGCTAGTATTTGAGATCCTGTTCATGACATTCTCGACGGCTTCAGTGACACGTTGCCTGAACTTCTGAATATCTAATATGATCTTGTCTCTGATCTCCTTGGCCTCTTTGATGATACCAGCGTTAAAGGCTTTGACAGAGTCCAAAGCTTCCTGTGCAGATTTACGTAGATTCTCAACCAATTGTGATATGAGTTGCCTGCAATTTTGAAAACGTTTGTTCATAAGGGTGTATTCAATAATTATAAGAAACGATTTATCTATTGCGGTCAGATTAAGGCTACCTCAACGTATATCAAACTAAGTTAGGTGTTCCTGGATTGGAATAAGGCAAATACCTCGTATGCGCCATGAGGTCGATGTCACGGTTGGATACATCCAGCAAATCATAGCTCTGTACATCTGGAGCCCCAAATGCCGAACACACCTGAAATTATAACAATATAGGTAATGGATAATTGAAATTAATCAAAAGAAGGCTTCAATAAACCCTATGATGCCTTCTTTAGATTCTAGAATCTAAAGAAGAAAAAAAAACTAAAAAAAAACTTTCAGAGTTTAAACTTTAGATACTTCTGAATAGAACAAACAATAAAACCAGAAACTTGCAGGAATTTCGAGGAGTTACAACGAAGTTCTTTAGTAAAACATAAAAGGTCGCTGGTGGGTAGGTATTAAAAATTATGTAGCCCTTTTTTCCTATAATTTTCTCCTGCCAAGACACAGGCAGGCTTCCTTTCTAGAAGAAGGGGGTTTAATCTACCATGAGGGCCCAGTGGGGTAGGTGCCACACGTCTTCGATTTTTTATTTGTAGGACAGTTTCCTTACGACCACCGTTTCACCGTTTTAAGCGTAGTGGATATGAAATAATTAACACACAGTAACGCCCCTGCCAGGGTTCGAACCCACGACCTATAAATTAAGAGTCGGGGCCATTAACACTGGTCCACTAATACTCTCCCTCACTTTTCGGCTTCCAGTCTAACCGGATGCAGCAGAATACCAGTGTTTTACATGGCGCGACTGCCTCCAAAACCCAGTAAGCATTGGGTAATAATACGATACTCCTAGGTAAGACTGGTTGCCAGACTTTCGGGCCACCAACTACCTGTAACGCCTGTCAAAGATTTAACATATTACAGCCGGGACCAACAGCTTAATGTGCACGAAGTACGGATGAATCGGTCCGAGGCACGGTGGAATCTCGGTATGTAATGGGTGGTCACCTATTCCCGGGCCAACCTAGGCAAGCGCGGCTTAACCTGTAGATCGACCCGAGCGGCTGTTATTATTTAGCCACGAGCTCCTCATTAATTTTACCCCATCAATTAGCAAAAAAAAATCTTACCATGGCCAAAACACAGAAAGCAGCGAACAATTTCATGATGAATAAGGTATCAAAGGGTCTCAACGAGTTCGCACTAAGATCTGATGCTAACACAGCATCCCTAGGGTTTTTATAGCGTTTCATGTACAGCATTGCCCATTATTTTGCCATAGAACAAATATAATTTATCTTATCTTTTTACGCCAGCAATGAAATTGCGTTAGATTTTAAATATTTACCTAAATTAGGTACCCTGGTATAATAATCAATTGCAACATGTCGCTTAATTAAGAATCTTGAAGTACAGTACCTACTTACAGTTTATCTTTAGGCAGTTACATGTGTGTGATAAGTGGGATAAATGATAACAGCGGTTATTGCACTTGTCTGGTGTTTTCGATATCAATGTTGATATCTTAAAAAGATCGATAGGTACACTTTTTTTTCTGGTTGATTTTTTTGAGTTTATAAGTAATATCGATGGCATAACACGTGAACTGTCTTTCCAACTACTCTTCTTCTGAAACCTGAAAATGCAGTTAACAAGTACATGCTCCAAAAGTTTACTTAGAAAAAATTGCCGTCTCTGCTAGCGTGTCTATGGCAATTTAAATTGTCAGCCCAGAACAGAGCCACGAGTTTGGCGCTTTCAGTAGCGCCTGAAATAAACAAACAATAGGACACGTAGGATACAATTTTAAGTGCATCGTTTCTGGAAAAGCGCCACATACTTATACAGTCCAGGGCAGAGTCATCAATGAATGGCAATTTTCCGTGGCTGCAACAGTTAAGGTACCTAGCCTTTTATGCCCAATTTGTAGTTACCTTGCGCTTAATAGACAGAGTCACAGGCAAAATATTGCCGAAAAGATAAAAATAAAAATCCACGTTTGGCAATATTGTTGGTGGGCTTAATTCTTCCAAGTCATTGTGCTCTCATTTCAGTATGATGCAATGTCTGATACTGATAAAAACAATTAGGTACCTACTGGCACGTCTCAAGGTTTTTCAAATAAAACATTTTTATCACCCTTCATGAAAAGATACTTCATGGGGCAATAGTGAAGATAATTTATTTATAAATAGATTTTGTAATGTTTTACGAGTAAGTGCGTAACAGATCAGTGGCCTACTTCGTAAAGCATCAAAATTTCAAAAGGAAAGATAGTGGAATCTGCACAAATAAAACGGATGGCGTACGACAACAAATATGTATTATAGGGTCTTCTTTTCGGTCTGTCTTTAAAGTAGGGAATTTTCAATCATAGTAATTTTCGTTGTTAGGGAATTCTCATTGATAGGGAATTCTGTTGAAGACGACGATTATCGAACTCCAACCTATTAAAACCGACTTTAAATCGGAGGTAAAAGTATGACATTCGGTCGCGCTCCACATTAGCGGTTCTTTCACGTCATGTTGTAGCCGAATCGTACCAAGTTCACATCAAAAAGGGCTCATAAGGCGCTGACATGGCAACTTTGGCTTATCTGTGGTACTTCAAAGACTTGTCCTACAAGTCGACAAGGCTGAAAATATTGCGTGGGATTTCATATACATAAGTTAGTTTTATTTTATTGCATTATTATCTCCATAAAAAGCTTCTACAACATACGATTATTTAGATTAACAATCATTGCCCATTATATCCTTACTTTAATAGGCAACTCTCATTATAAATTAATCTACATACATAGTTGGAATAACTCATGTCAGTTAGTAAAACTAGGTTAATTTAAACATGGTACACCTACTTTTATTTCAAGGTTCTAACTCATATATGAGCCTAAAGTACTATTGACGTTTTAAACATAAGGCTGCCAGGGTGAGAGTATGTATCGGTTCAAAGTGAGTGTTTTTATTTTTTGCGTTTCAAACTACACAATATAGGTACCTAATATTGAGGAAATGGTCCCAGTCAAAAAGCGATTTCAGCTCGTACGTATAACCTAAATAGCTGGTAGCACACCCACATTTCGCAGTTATGTTTTAAGTCCCATATAATAGGGGGCGAGCCTATTGCTATCAACCGGGCACAGATCCAGACTCCGTGTTATCTACTGAGAAATTCCTGATGGAATAACCCAATAACACTTTGCCCGACCCGGGAATCGAGCCCAGGACCTCTTGGCTCTGCAGTTGCGCTTGCGACCACTGAACCAAATAGGCTGTCAATTATTATGATGTCAGCAATATTGCTCCTAACATGACATCTCATACTGTCTGCATATCGTAGGTAATAATTGTTTCCAATGTCACGAATATGTGTTACGGTGCCATGTGTTAGAACAGCATACCTATAAATCACCAACTCATGTCATGTTGTGGTTGACCGACATATGTTCGGATTCTAGGGCTCCGATATTATGTAAGTAATTGTTTACTTTGCTCCAATTATGCACGCCCAGTTTTCGTCCAAGGTAGGCTACGCATCGATACTTGATAATATGTAGTGGTTAGCGTTTTGAATACCTTAATATTTTAACTCTAACTATTTGCTAGATACCACGAGTAACTATTCTCAAAAAATCAACACTGACAAAACAATGTCTTGGATGGAGAATAGTATTAAAGCAAACATATTTTTTATTCAACTTTGGTATTTTAGTTTCATATTGGAAGTTATCTTTTGTTTGTTCATGTCTGCTCCTGAAATGGCAGCAGTTCACGGAAACAATCTGCGACTCCCGGATTCCCTTAAACTTAAGGGGAAGATTTACAAAACAATGGTTAGACCTGCTGTCTTGTACCAATGGATAAGAATTTTGGGACATGAATGAAAGGAATTTTCATGTGGCTGACATAAGAATGCTAAGGGCATCCCCTTATTTGTGGTGTTACGCGAATGGATAAAATAAGAAACGTGTACATAAGAGAAAAGTTGAAAGTGGCACCGGTGACTGAAAAGTTACATGTGTGGTACTCGGTCGGCTTTGTATCGGCATGTGATGCGGGAAAGTTTTGAGTGTGACTGTGGATGGGTCTATGAGTAGAAGAATACCAAAGAAACGATGGATGGACTGTGTGAAGGCTGATATGGCAAGAAAGGAGGTGTCTGATGAGATGACAAGAAATAGAGAAGTATGAAAGAATAAGATATGATAGACACACTTGATAGTAATTTAGCGCCTACAATCAACATTTAGCAATCCTTTATGCTGTACTACTTATCACTCTATTTTTGTAGCAGGCGCTGAAACAATTTAGTTTCTATAAATAACTATGTATTTATCAAAATCAAAATAACTCAAGCTCAAGTGCCTAGTTATAATTACGGTTGAATAAAGTGATAATTTACCCTGATTAGTGTCTATAAAAACTTTATTGTAAATGCCAAAGCAATTGAAGTGGACTAATTTGCAGGTGTAGAAGATTGCTGGGTGTTGCAATCAGGCGATAAATTGCAGTGCGATTTCGAGGTTAACATCCATATTAATCTCCAGGATCTGCTTATTATAAACTGGTAATATGTGATACCTAATAACAGGCTATTGTATGATATTATCTAGCATAGAATAAGATCTACTAGGAAAAAATAGAGTTTAATCTCTTTAAATTATTTAAGTAAATCAGCGCAATGGCAATTATTAAAAGCTGATACTAAACTACACTTATGCCCGTTTTCACTGACAGTAAGCGATACCTAAATGGATGCCTATATATTTTTGAACTATTAGAAACCCATTTGTTAAAAAAACGTTTTACCAAATGAAAAAAAGACAATATGAGGTGCTAGAAATGACTGACCCGTTGTTCAAGTGGTCACGGTGGATTCAAATCCCAGGTCGGGCAAAGTGTTATTGGGTTTTATATCACTTGGGATTGAATTTCTCTGTAGCAGCAACGGAGTTTGGATTTGTGGTCGGTTGATGCCATCGACTCGTTGGCAATACGCTCGCCCCCTATCACATGGGATCTTAACATTACTGGCAAATTGTGGGGGTATTATTAGGTACCTACACCTCTTTCTAATCATTCACGTATTACCCGTGTGAGGTTATGTATGTACATGATTTAGCTCTATTTAAGTTTAATTACTTTACGGATGACGCAAATTGCAGTGTTCTCTCAATGGTTCTCTCATAACAATAAATAGAAGTGGCATATGAATGTGAATTAGACATAGGTATAAATTAATGACATAATTAAGACAATATTATGGCTAGAGAAATCAGTAGGCCATGGTTTTCCACTGGCAGGGTACCTAGGACTGCCATTTACACAATATTATTGTATTTTCATTTCCAACATTATTGAAGCAGGTATCTACTTTGTACGATTGCCGCCATTGTTCGAGGCTTATGTAAAATTCGCACTTACTGAGGTCGCTCAAATACTTTATAATGAACACTTTTCCTCGTGCGAGTAAGCAGAAATTACAGAACACCACAAACTTTTGCAAAATTTGTCAAAATTCTCGCATTCTCAGAACTATGTTCTCAGCGTATTACTTCTTGAAAGGTCTAGGGAGGGTCTCTAGGGCTGCCTGTTAGACTCAAGATCTTCTTTTGTATCAGCACAAGTTATGCAGGAGCAGGTCATTCCTGCCACGATACAAATATACAAGGTGGAGGAAGGGACACCGATCGATTTTTAAATTACTGATGAAACATTTCTATGTGAGGGGGTCCTGGGGGTCTACTCTCTAAGTCCGTCAACGAAGATACGGGCCCGTACGAAAGTAGATCGAAATTTCGAAATGAACCCTACGCCCTATTATTTTCGGGTTCATGAGATTTGAAAATACATGGGGAGTAGGGACAACTGTCCAATCATGTTGTCATTCGTTTTTAGTTCGGGTCCCTCACTAATCGTATGTCCGTAAGTGTTACGGAGTAGGGAACGCCCGTGTCTTTGGCCGAAACTACGGGTTTCGTGCTTAGGGAGTAGGCCTCCAGAATGATGTACTAATTGCGTGTTAACCGTTTTAACGTCGGTGTCCCTTACACCTTGTATAAGCCATTCAGAAAGAACTGACCACAGACGTACAAAGGCTATGTTGATTCTCATAAATTCAAACAATATTCGTACCTATGCTCTTACGTGAAGGATTTTTTTCGATCCTTCGACTAGTCCTGTAAACAGGCAAGTTATCTAAGTAAACATATAAACGAGTTGACTGACATCTCAGTTCATTTGTAATGCAAATTGTACGCTGTTAGAAATAAAACAATTAATAGTTTTACAGTGTACTTCGCGGAAGCTAGTTACGTATAATCTATTATAATAGACTTTAAATGAGCCAAATGGGACTTACCATTTAGTTAATTTGACAGTACGTAGAACATCGTAATTGCTGGTGTAATAATGACGATATAACTGTTCACGGACATGACATTTCAAAACTTTTCTTGGGTTTAATTGAAAAAAAAAAAAAAGAAAAGAAGCCTAAGTAACGCATGGAGTTTCTTGCTCATTCTTCTCCATAGAGTTTTACGCTTAGGAATGGGCACCTACATTACTTTCACATGTTATTATGCCTTGTGACTGGGACTGTGTGCCTTGTTTCAACCCTAACCCTAACTTAACCTAACCTTCTCACTTTAAAATTATGCTTCCCTGGTTTGTTGGAGTCTCGTCTGGGTCTTCGCGGCTACTGCAGGTCTTCCAACTAGTTTTTGGTTGCATCTACGTTATATGTATATATTATCTGTTGTGCCATTTTAATTAGTGATGTAACAAATATTTGACAAGTCAACTATAAATAAAACATGGCCGATGCATCGCAGAACAAGTTGCCTACGACGAATAAACGTAACTCGCAAGGTAACTTATAACCATTAAAAGTAAGTCAAATCTAACACGTTATGTAAGTGTTACGATGACATAACGTTACATAAGTGCTGGTAATCAAATGCACCTTGACCCGACTACCTTTACGAATACAATATATCACAGATAAATAAGTATTAGTGAAAGCTACCATTTTTTTATAGTCATCTTTAAATTATTTTTGACGTTGGAGCTGATGACAGGTGTTATTGTACTTGAAAATAAGAAATATTAAACTTTCGATTATGGGGGGTTAAAACAATTAAGTATTTACACATTTACAAACAATAAAATGATTTTAATCAATAATATTTCAATCGAAACAATTGTCGGTTCGTTGTCCGGTGTTCTGCATCTTATATAGCTCCTGAGCTCTAATGGCATATCATTTAAAGGCGAAGCGCCAGAGTATCCTGCGAAATTCAAATATTCACAAGTTTTTTGCTATTTACAATTCAGTGGCAGGCTTATAGCCTCTAAGTTCATTTAATCCCATCATCGATGGGATTATTTCATAAAAATGGTATTCAATATGGGATTGATTTCACGGGCTATCTTAAAGCATCTGCCTTAAATTCAAGTACTAATAACAAGTAACCTTAATTGTTTGTAAATGTGTAAATACTTAATTATTTTTAACCCCACATAATAAATAACTAATATCACACTAACAACACAGTAGGAAATAAATTACCACATAAACTTCATGTTTAGAATTCCTAAGCTTCAATTAGATTCAAAATTTTACTTCCGTATTATGTGATATTTTGATTGTTGTATCTCATACAGAATTAATGCACCTCATGAATATCTAGTTGAGGTATTCAGTTTGTTTGATATCCTGAAAGGCTGCTCCTATAAAACGGCTCTAATACGAATATTTTTTTAAATGGGTAATTTGAACTGGGCTTTTTGCACTCAAACTGCAATTGTGGTGCAACTAAGGAAAAAGCTGTCAAGCCAAAAACTGCAATAAACTATAATTTGATTGATGGACTGACCGTTCGCCAGTAACAAAATGCCACTGCTTTTTAACCGATGTTCTGACTACTGACTGTATTCATCCAGCATTTTTTTTAACCGGCTTCAAAAAAAGGAGGAGGTTCTTATTTCGGTTGTGTTTTTTTTTGTGTTTGTTGCCTCATATCTTCGTCATTTTATGAACCGATTTAAAAAATTCTTCTTTTATCTGGAAGGATATACCTACATATAAATTTTATTAACTTTGCTTCGGTACTTTATGAGTAATCCTCTATAATAATAATTATGAATGTTTTTTTCTTCGTCTATGTGGATGCTGTGCTAATAATTTCTATTTATAATGTATGATTGATACTTGAAAAGTATTTATGTAGCATATCACAACTAAAAAGGGTAAAAAAAAACATTAAGAAAATACCTAACCGACTTCCAATAAAAACACTAAAAAGTGAAAATATCGTAATGCTTCAATCTCAAAAGGAACCTCCAACAACCTGCCTTTTTAAAAAAAAAACTGCTTACTTATTACAATAACCAATAAAGTCCATATTACGACACTTTACTGTTTAAAGGAGATCCCGTATCACCTTGTTGGTCAGGCTGTCTTCATTCGGAAACACGTGCATTCGAGTTCATACTACTCGTGCTTGTGCAATATTCAAGAGAATCGATAAAGAAACAGTTATGTCGCGCATTTCTTGACACACATACTTCAGCACATTTTGCATAATATGGCTTTAAGTAATTGTTTAGAATGTTAAGTTGAAATCGAAGAAGAGAATAATATGCAGATTTCGAAAAAGGGCTTGTTTGTTTACCTGTTCCTTGAACTGAAAAGTTAGTGGCGGCATCTACATAGCCACACACGAATGACGTATCATACCCGATACCACATAGAGTCTTGCATGTATTAACTACGGGCCGATTGTTCCGATCCAGCCTGTCCCTTTTTTGCCCTCTCCCAGCGATGCCATAAGCCGAGGCTCGTACCCACGGGGGGTGTCATAGGCATGCAGTCGCTTAGTTTCTAAGTTCTAAGAATCAAATAAATACCTGAACTTTGGAAAGTGTCTTCACTATTTCCTTCCTAGAGACTTACAAGTCCAACACCTGTTGCTGTTCTTAGTCTATGTGGTTTGTTGCTTGGTGGAATGCTGATGTCCTCTAGTACTAGCTTATCTTGAATTTGAGATTGTAATACGCGGAATGTATAAGGTTTCTACTATAAATTACATTTATGATAAATCAATGTGCGGCATGAATTTCTAGTTAATAAATGACACCGGTTGAGCGTCAAAGAGAAACTCTTTATCAATGGCGGTATCAATTTCAATGCATATTACATAATTATGTACTTGTCCTTGATTGTAATGTTCACTCAATAGTTCACCCCCTTTGGCTGATATTTGACTATCGGTACATGAAAGGATATTGTTCATCAATTTCTGTTTAAAATCGTCGAGGATCATCGCTTATCACAAGAAAAAGCTGATGGTCTTTACAGGGTTGCTAGTTCACAGCTGGACGAGAGTTTTCGAGGATTGAAGGAGGAGCAGGAGTTGAATTCAATGGCATGTGATCGAGAGGCCATGTTCAGCTTTGGACTGCTATACAAGGTGTAGTTTAGCATCCTCGTCAAAATTACGGTTAAAGATATTTATTTCTCTAAAGAATTACAAATTCACTTATAGAGAAATAACATAAGTATGTTACAATGTTATCTGCCAGTAAGCGTAGGTAAAAATAAGAACCAATATGTATCTTAAAACTAACATTACAATATTACTTAGACTTAACATACACCATTTTTGTATAACAAGTACAAGATAAATGAATCAAAAGAAGGTAAGTTACACACAAGAAACAACACTTTTTTGAGCGATGAGGGTAGGTAGGTAAAATTCAGGAGTTGTCATAGAAGACGTAAATAATTAATCAATATAAATAACGGTATCTGGTCAATAATAATAAACGGTGCTTTTTTTAGTTGTTTTAATTTGACATTATTTCAGAATGAAGCCCTTTTCAAAAGAGGAGAATCACCCGTTTATCGAATAAACATCTGCCTTTGTTTATGTGTGTGAAAGCGCGGTTATAGGGCTAGTATTAGACGGGCCGCGTTTTAATACGGGTGGTGTACACTTATCGATTACCAAAATTAACAAAAAAAAAAAATTGCCTACCCATTTTATTATTGATTCGGGTCGAGAATCACTAGCATACCTAGTTATCTCCTTGAATTTGACGAGGATGCAAAGCAACACCTTGTATGCTGATAAAGACAGAAAACCCACCTGTTTTCTCTCTTATTAACTAAATTACATAAAACTGTCTCATTCGTCTAGTTGCACAAGCGCGACAGCTGAGGTCCTGGGTCGGGCAAAGCGTTATTGGATTTTTCCATTAGGAATTCATTAGGAATTGATTCATAGCAATAGGGTCGTCACGTCCCCTATGACATGGGACAATTTTTTTTTTATTATAAAACGTGCTCACGTTAACATTACTATGAGCTTTACAGGCGTGATTTTTTTTCTGTTTATGTTAGATATAACTTTTATCCAGTAGACGGTAGCCTTCAGTGAACTCCTGTTGTTCTAATACAACTATTTCCACCTTACCCTTCAAAGATTGAAGGTGTCACGATTAAATAAGTAGGTTATGTAAAACTTGACACAATACAGCTCAATGTCAAATCATGTTTTACTTGTAAAGTAAATATGTACACATCTTAATGTCCTTACAAGCAATTGTGATCAGTTACGGTATTGACTTTGATACTTTGAGAAGGTAATAGTAAAAACCAAAATAGCCTGACCTATCAACGTTTTGAGACTTGTTCTAAAATAATTGTTCTAACGTGTCTTCCTATGATGGTCGATTGAAACACTTGTCTATATTGAATCAGTTCGTTATCAACTAAGGTTTATAGTTAATCTTATTAAGTAAGTAGTTTAGTAACCCACTACAGATAGTTGCGTTTATTCTATCAATTTTGTTTTTGCTATAATTATTGCTATATTTGTTCTGTATTATCTTATTTTTATGCTATAGCCAAATATTTATAGAATGAATTTAAAAATACAAGTTTTGCTCAGCCACAGTCTATATAAAATTTTAGGGGTAAGAGGAACAGGGTGTAAAGTTCCTCAATACTCCACAGAAAAGAGAGAATCCTCCCAGCAGACGGGTGTTATATCTAGTGAGCTACTGCCCGACAGTTTTTGTCGGGTTTTTTTCTAAATACTCTTAAGCGGCGGATAATTTTGCTTGCACGATGTAGGAATTGGATGTTAGTTCTTCACATTTGTCATAGAGGACGCTGTAGTACTTTTGTTGGTTGTTGCTAAGTACTTTTTGTAGTGCCTTATTTGTCTTGTTTATTTTTCTGCGTAACACGTTATTTATGTGACATTTTATTTTACATTCAGGTCACGTTGCAACTTTACAAAACTGCTAAGAGTTAGGAAAGATCAGATTTCTTGAAACATTGCATCTCATATGAGCACGTCATTATTTTATCATTGGATTGCGGGCTGAAGATGTACGCTCCAATTAGCATTTTTTTTCCAATAACCAGATTTCTTATTTACTAGAGACGGACCGAATGCGGATTCTGTTTAATGTCGAGTTCGGCTGAAACGTGTGCCAAAGCCGGAGTTCAGCCGAAGTTTGGTTGAATTTCGCGCGCCTTTAGACGGCCTTTAGGTTCAATCACGTTTTTATCTCATATTTAGTAAGGGGTCGCTGAATGGTTTGATGGAAAGATGCTGTAATCTTCTTTGAATGGAAAAAAATCACCAAAATCGGTCAGGCATTTAGGAGCGGTTCAGTGACATACACATGTACAGAAGAATTATATATAATTTTGTATTTTCTTCTGATTTCTTTAACTAGCAGTGAGATCAGTTGGCAAAATGCAGGATATCGACTTCTAGTGTGTCCTACATATTGGCAAAGGTTTGTTAAACCGAATGTTCGGTCCATGAACCGAACTTCGGCCGAATGTCGAAATTCGGTAAAGTAGCCGAACTTCGGTATTAACGATTGTGAAACGAATTTCGGTCCATCTCTACTGTGTACTAGGTATATTTTAGCTTACCAGGACCCTAGCACGAGTTTTCACGTTTTTCTGAATGGAAAATACAATCCTACAGCATTTTAGTTAAATTGTTTTCAACGAGCACAATCAGTGTCACCCATAGATATGAATACATTCTTAAAATTATGAAAATATTATAGTGTGAAACGAGTATAGATTCAGATCTACGAGCGGACAAAGCATCAGAATATGTAAGGGTCGTAGCAGATGAAATTCTGTAGTTTTCTCTACGGGTCCATGGGAAAAAGCGTAAAGTATGTATATAACTGAATATATAATTAAGAAATATTATGTTTATTTTTTCATCAAACGTTTCTAATAGAGATTCATTATTACGTTTATAACGCCTAAAATGTTAAAATCTGCAGTCTGCGTTTAGACGACTGTTTTCTGGCGGTAAGTACGAAGACAAGCGTGTCATGCATTTTAAACATGTTACCCAATTTTACAAGGAATCCGTGTTTTACCTGCTGATATGAGGTCTGAGCTTGTAACGTTTTATTTTAGTATGGAAGTTTTTAGTATTGAAGAACATCCGTGAGGAACATCCTCACGGATGTTCTTTAAAAGTAGGAGGCAGTTGATTGTGAGGTTAATATTATGATCTCTTTACCTTTTAACCGCTTGGCTAAATATCAATTGCCAAGCCCCTAGCGTGCGGCTACAAATCGATAAAATAAATAATACCTACAATAAATAAGCATTTTCAATACTTAGAAGTACGAGACAATTTTAAATAATTGTAAAAAAAATAATTGTTGTAAATAATGTACCACGCAGTTAATAGGGCGAAAAAATAGAACCAAAAAATGCATGTTCTCTGTCGCAGAAATACGACACAAGCGGTAGGGGCACGGAAATACATATGTATGTGTCGCATAAATGCGACGCAAGCGGTTAAAAGGTTAGGTAGAGTAGTCTTATGTTATCCCAAAGCTGATGAAACCATTTTTATGTTAGTCTATTATGTAGTATGTCCTCTTTGCCGACATCTCCCCATCCCAGCTCTGAAAATGAAGCTATGCTAATGCAAAGATAACTTTGCATCCAGGTACCTATGTAAAAGTATTTTTTAAAGATATATTACCATCGCCACGACTGCACTCCCCTTATTATAAATGTATTTAAAGGTCATCTTCGCTTGAATGACGTCTGAAAATAAATAATTTATTACAGTGTCATAGAAGGACAATAAACATAAAAGCTAGCTTTAAAAGTACCATTATAATTTGTACAAGAAGACAAGGGGCTTATTCAGGATGCTACAAGAGTGCTTTATGAGCCCATTAACGAGTTTGGTTACGTCATAAATTCATTTATTCATCAGTTTCTTTCGTACTTATTCACGCGTCTACTCCCATATTTAATGTCACAGCAGTAAAACTGTCACATAATATGGGAGGTATGGTTTTTAAGGCAAGACGCCTTTTCTCAATATTATTTTTGGTAATAATTTTGTAACACTGAAATTGCGGTGGTTCATTGACGTCATAACATAACTTCATGCCTATTATATTCCTCGTAGTGGTAGGCAGTGTTCACAATGGTAAATTGTGTAATAGCTCTTCACTTCAGTCAGTTCATTTCAGCCCCTTAGATAGGGTTTATCATCATCTGCCTAGCTTTTTCCCAACTGTGTTGGGGTTGGCTTTCAGTCTAATCGGATGCAGCTGAATACCAGTATTCTAAATGGAGCGACTGCCTTCCTCACCACCACAACCCAGTTATTACTGGGTAATACGATACCTCTAAGTAAGACTGAGTGTCAGACTTTCGGGCCATTGACTACCTGCTACTCCTTAGGAGCAGCCTTATTGCCATTTCTACATTTACTTGACACAAATTCAGGTCAATATTCCCGTCAAAATCCTGAAGGAAAACCATGATAATACTTTGTGTCACTCGAAAATCGACCTTAGAACCAACATCCAATCAGTAAATCCTACCAGAAAACTGACGCAGTTAAAAAAAATTGCTTGGCAAATAATTATGTCAACGTACGATGTAGTTAGTGCAAGTATTTATCTCTTGAAGTGAAGCCTGTAAGTGATCGAGTGATTAAGATTGCATTTAATTTCAAGTCAAGCCCGTTCCATAAAAGAGGTTTTAGTAGATTATATGCATAATCTGTTAAAGCAAACATCAAGTAGAGTGCCTGCCAGACCGCTTGTTTGTTAAAAGTTAATTGAAACAAGTTAACTTTTACGACTAGAAAGATTACTAGCTTCAGATGGTAAGTCTATGTCAATTAAATAAGCTTTAATTTGTAATCTTACACAAGGACGGAGGAAACGAGCTACTTGAAATATCATTTAACGAGCAGTGGAATTTAGTGAACCGCAGTAGCGTCTGAAAGGCATGAGATGATTTTCAATTCAATAAAAATACCTTGTCTTGGTTATAAATCATTTTTAAAAGCGACTACTAAACAGCGCCAAATGTGCATTTATTTACTGCCTCAAATAACCATGAGTAAAAATCTTTAATCACCATGATTAGTCTCCAGCCCTCATACTTGCTATCAGGTGTCGGCGAAGCATTTCTTCATCATTACCTGTCTAGCCTTTTCCCAACTACGCTAGTGTCGGCTTCCAGAATAAACGGATGCAGCTGAATATCAATTGAAGCATTTCTTCATCTTCTAGACGTTACAAGCAGCTGTAGCTAACTGCGATCTTATTATAGACCCTAGACCTCTATTTCTTTCCAAAAAGAGTCAGATCGTAGAAAAAGATAACATCAATAAATGTGGGTAAATAAAAACAAAATTTTACTAACACAGCAACTTAGAATGTGCACAACTTAGTTTTATTTGGTCCTATGACCTTAGCTCTGATCTCCTTTCAATCCTTTCGAATTAAGATGTTGATATATTAGGTGCGTGACAACGAACCCACGACCTTCGCTAACGTGTTGCTACCGGACTCCTTAACTTAGTTTATTGCATCAGATTGGAGTTTGTATTGCGCACGCGTTGTTTTAAGGCCTAGGTACCTGTATGAGAATAGAGGCCGATAGGCTCTCCCCATCATTGCGGATATTTTTTTTACGGAGATATTGGAGGAAAGTTTCACCTATTTTTATAAATTCTCGTTTTAAAGGTTTTAACTTTACTTTAAATACTTCCATGATTCGTTTACCATGATTCAATGCATCCATCGGCACAATGTTTTGAGTGCGTTACATTGAGGTTTACCCCATTTTCCAACCCAAGAAAAAGTCGTTTCCCAGCAATCATTTTTGCATAAGGTTACTTAATTTGATGTACAAAATGCTTGGATGGCTTCGTGAAGGGTCCGTTTACACCTTGTATTTCTCCTATTTGTGGGATTGAGAGGGTTCCGAGGGCACAGTACGGATTGGTGGATAGTTTGCCTTTAATAAATACTCACTTTAGAAATTGTGATTTTCTATCAGGATATTGTTCATCTTGCCGCCTAAATTCCAATTAATATCGTAGACGTATCAACTTTTAAACAATTGTTTATTTGGTCTTCTACTAGGTAACCCAGGTACTCTCCGCGAGATCAGTATCAACAAGGCGTTGGCCTTTGGGGAACTGGGGTGATCGAATGATCGATTTTCCCACCCGTACGCATAATACACGCTTTGGAGTTGCGGACACCAGTCCAGCCCGTTATACGATTGATCGTCCCTTTACTCATCAATTAACTATTTACTTTCGTACTTCCTTAGACATTACTTCCCATTTTGTCGCATCACATCCCAAAATGTGCCATGTTTTAAAGTACTTAATCAATTAATTTACAGTTAAGGTTCGTATCTTTACCGCCTTTACTTTAGCCAAATGTTGTTTACTGGTAAGTTGGTATCTTTTAAAAATCCAACAATCAACCATTGAAAGGGAAATTTAAATGAATAAATATGTTCGAACGATTCATCTCGTATTCCACCACATCCTGCATCCGGTCAAACACAGCAGCATCAACTGTCATTCTTCCGGATTATAGTCTCCTTGACTTATTTAAACCTAACCTAAAAGTAATAAAGAAAGACCTTCTTTGAGCACTTACAAGATTTTACGACTTTGCCGCCTACGCATACTCCTTGGTAGTACGCGATAATAACAAACCTTGGTGTTTCCCCGACGCGTCGTCATAAACAAGATGACTTCTCAGAAGAAATTCTGATAGCAATCTGCCATATACATCGAGGTCTTCTGATACAAGGAGATAGGTCACCTACCCTTGCTTTTTTTCTGCATGAAGGTCACAGATTGAAACAAAATCCTGTCTAGAGGTCACGCAAATATTGTAAGCACAGTGCATGACGAGTGGCTGTCACTTTGAAAGTGTTTCGTGTTTCTACAACTACAACCAACTTATCTTTGCAGGCGGAAAAACACAGAACATAACAAATGTAGTTTGACATATGGATGCATTTTTGCTTGACAAGCAGCGCCACCTTGTGGTCATACTATTCAATGACTCTCAACAAGATTGACATAAGCTTTTCCCTAACTTATGTCATTTTTATGACTTTTCTATCAATGTTAAAAAGGCTCTTATTTTCTAAAATCTTTATCAGTTGATTCTAAAATTGCATTCTTTTCTACAGTGATGTGGGAATATCGGCTTACTGGTGGCTACCGAACGGCTTATACTCGTATCGATGTAGCCAGCAAGAAAGCAAGTTTAGAAAATGTGGGTAATTACGAGGAAAGCAGGAAGGAGCCGTGCACGATGCCGACACTACGTGCCTGCGATTGGGGCCATGTGGAGCAACTACGTTGATACTTATCCAAGATTTCAATGATCCACGCTCTCTTTTTCCATTTTGTATTGAATGAGATATAAAAATAGTTTCCGTGAATGTGGCAACAGACAGACAGACATCTTATTAGCAATATCATTATTGTTACTACAATTACTCTATATCTTATCCTGGTTGCAATATGAGATATAAGCATAAAAAGTCGTTTTCTAGAACCAAAATAAAAATGTCTGATGATTCTTTATTTTTACACCTAATCTACATAGGTGGCTGAAGTTTACGTTGATGAAATGATGACCTTACGTGTACATAGATTGAGAGAGACGACTGGAGTGAAGTAGATTCTCCCGATTTTATCGCAACTTGCACTTCTGCACATAGTGCCTTCGTGAATTTAAATACTTAAATTGAAAGCGCCGGGGTAGCCCGTGTCGGAATTTAAAACTCAAAACTCAAACTCAAAGCATTTATTTGAATTGGACCATTACAGGCACTTTTGAATGTCAAAACACAAAAAAAAAAACTAAGCTACAGTCCCAGTCACAGGGCATAATAACTTGTGAAAGTACTGTAGTTGCCCATTCGAAAGCGTAGATCTCTATGGAAATCAAATTGAAAGAAACCTAAGAAAATTTAAATTTCGCGGGCTACCCTGGCACTCCTCCCTTAATGGAACATTATTTGCGGACAAGATTTTAGACCAAAGCACCAATAATATCCAGTAGCCGCATTACTTGAGTATCTAACACATTGCGATATATTCCAATGATCATTGCAAATTACTGTTGACCCTAATCGAAGATCACGTGAAAAATTACCCCCTATCACTGAATTACCTTTCTCAATTGTGACCTGACATGTGACACGACAATTTGTCGAGTCATATGACTCAGATCATGCGTGCTATTGGCTCCTTTTGTGAAGGATGTGCGGAGTGTAATCGTTATTGCTAAATTACGCTCGAGAATAGACGGCGTCTCTGTGGGCTAGGAATTTTCTAGATGGTGCTGTTGATTTGGGCTATGGACGGCCTATATGGGTTAATGGTACTACCAGATCGGTATAATGATCCCTGGGATGGGTCTATGTCTACGTTATTGTATGATGTGTTTATCTCTTAATCTTGCTGGGGTTTATAGGTTGACTAATGCAAAGATTATAGATAGACCAGACAGTGCGGCTATGGAATGAATTTCTTATGTCAATAAAGCGCGCCCAAATCTTGTCCATTTATAAAAATACTAGCTTATGCCAGCGGCTTCGCCCGCTTGGAGTTCGATAATTGACCCACGGAATCGTCCTACCAGGACGAAAAGTAAGAAGCCTATGTGCTATTCCAAACTATAATCTATCTCTGTGCCAAATTTCATCCAGATCCGTTCAGCCGTTCTGGCATGATTGAGTAACAAACATCCATACATACTAACTTTCGCATTTATAATATTAGTATTAGATGATCAAAAACCACTCTCGTCCCCACCCGTCTCTCCGTCTCCTTAAACATGACTACACTTGGTTCTCTGCCCTTGTTACATGATTCATATTATTATGTGTATACAGGATGGGAGGGAAACCGACGCGAAAACTGAAACCATATACATCATTCTGAACCCCTCCAAATATAAATTTTTCGTCGTTTATTAAAAAAAAAATCAGCTGTTTCCTACAAAAGTGCAATACCTACCTACACGGTCAAAATGTATGGAACAGCTGATTTTTTTTGTTCTCTGTGGTTGTGTTTTGTTTTCTGTGGGTTCCGTAGTCGGTGTCCCTTCCACCCCGTATATTTATATAGATTTATGTACATTGTTATTATGATAATTGGTACACCACAGATTACCTGCATTATTGTTTCTCCCTTTTCCAAGGGTTGTATTTAAAAGATCGCTTTTAGCGATAAGACCGCACGTTTTGTCACCCTATGTGAAATGTTTGCTTTTGTAAAGAATATTCTATTCTAAAGATCACTAACACCCGTATCTATAGTCAATTTAAAGTAATTACTTGAGCTTAAGTAATTACTTGTGCATTTTTTTATGCAATAGACAAGAATTTAAACGAAATAAGAACCGTCAAAGAAAGCAAAGCTATGAATTCAAACTTCAAGCAATTATTAAACTACATAATAAAAATCGTATCTTAAATAATGACATTTACTCAAGTAAACAGTTTGACTTGTTTATAGATTCGGGTGTAAAACAATGAATGAATAAGCAGTGGACAATATTTGGCTGAAATACAGATGGTTCGACGGAAAAGAGTTTTCCTGTTAAATTAAATTGAGGAAAGTCAAATAGGTAGGCTCTCCTTTAGTTTGACTGTTATGATCTTAAAAAATGATGAAGATCTTGGCAAAGATGCGAAGAAGCAATTTTAAATTATTACAATAGACAATTACCTATTATGTTCATTATTCAAGGCTGCTTCTGAAGGGGTCAGTTGCAGGTTAAGCAGATTCAGACTAGACCATTGTAGATAAGTACTTTATTCATAGTTGCGTGATGTTCTTTAGTAAAAGACTACTACAAAAAAAATCCTCCTGGTCCTTCAGGATTTGAGTGTGCGATATAAACAAGGGTCGATCTTTTGTAGACTTCATCTTGTTTATAAAGGAGGTTTTACACATAGCGTGTGTGTCCCATCGTATCTAAAAGAATTGTACTTTCACAAGACGTGGGCCATGAATTTGAACAAAACCTTCGCATCGTCGCCATTTGGTTGGGATAGAATTGTATGGAATATACCAACGAATGTTCAAATTCAGGGACCTTATTAAATTATTTCTATTGGAGTCATATTGTACACATTCCATCAATAAATATTGTTCTTCTTCTTGTGGTTATATAATTTCAGTACCAATTATATTGTTCTCAAAAGGTAATGTGACAATATCGTGACATTGCTGAAGTGTGTAACTGTAGATTCATGGCTAAGGTCTCCAAAACTGTAAAGTCGATATGTAAATAAATAAAAAAGAAGGTTAAGTTAGTACTAACGTTATTTCAGTTAGCGGTAGGTAAACGTAAACGCAAATAGACTGATTTGGAGCAAACATTAAGTATAGGGTTGTCCATTAATAAGTACTCTTATTGGTTTACATGTTAAAATTATTTCATGGAACCTTATTTATTTTTAATAATCAGCTTTGTATTGGATACGTGTAGTCTTTTTTTCCTTTACCCACAGTCCACACTAGGAATGTCTCCTGTACCATGGGTGCGTTTCACAAACACAAATAGCCAGACCCAGAACAACTACCTGCAGGTCATACAAATATTTGTTCCGTGCGAGAATCGAACCCGCGATACACAGCGCTGCAGCCAATCGCTCAGCCATTGCGACAACCGTACCGTCCTTTCGTGCCATCGTTAAATGCAACAAAAAATCGAAACCTTATAAAAATGCATCTAAAATTACCAAGTAAAATATCAATTAAATTTCAGTGACATCAATGTGATTTTAATATTTTTAATATCCCTCTCAAGTGTAAGCGGAAACATGACTAATCTTAAATTTCCCATTTTTTTTTTCAGTCACTCTGAAAATTCAGCCTTAAAAACGTCATAATCAATGATTCTGTCAGCCCTCACTTTGCTACAGCGGCGTATGTTACATGATAGTGTTAATTGGACCGTATCAGAGGCTTCTAAGTATTATGTTCGAGGTGATCTGCCGGTGACCTAGCCCAGGTCGCCAATAAGGAGCATTTGTGTTGAGTAGCGAGTGCCGATAAAAGTTCCGCCCGGCTGTAAGTCAATTATTTCTTTGATCGAAGTGTTATGCGTCATGTGAGGTGCCGACAGTGCGTGCTCTTAGTCAGCTTATGATCAGTTTATTATCAGCATCCGTACTATAAGTATATCTTATCAAAATTAACGACACCACACACACGAAGACTTTTCGCACATTCACAATTAAATAAATAAATAAATATCGCTGGACATTACACACAGCGCCATCTAGTGCCACACTAAGCAACGAGGCTTGTGTCGTGGACACCAGATAGTTGATATACTACATAGGTACTTTTTGTTTGTAAATACATACTTATTATACATATAAACATCCATGACTCGGAAACAAATGTCTATGTTCATCACACAAACACTTACAATTAAGTTATCTAGTCTTCCTGTCTTGTTGGTTTAGTCGCAAGCGCGACAGCAGAGCATGAGGTTCGATTGCCAGGTCGGGCAAAGTGTTAGTGGGTTTCATTTTCATCAGGAATTCCTCAGTAGCAGCCACTGCTAGCAGTAGCTTGGATTTGTGCTCGGTTGATGGCAATAGGCTCGCTATTACATGGAACTTAAAACCAGCGAAATGTTTAATACGTGCACCAAATACTTAACCCTTCGGGGGAGATTGGCGTGATGTTATGTTGGCACAACAATTGTATAACCGGTTGTTTTGGCAGTTGTGGCAATGCTTGCACAGCAGTGGGCGCCTATCAGCAAAAAAAAATATGGTACTAAGCCTTAAATAGAGAGATTAGGAAGAAATTTCTGTTTGTCTTAACAATTTATTTACACGTAAAGCTCATAACTTAGCCTTTTTTAGCATGTTTATAAGTACAACAACTGCTGAACATAGACCTCTCTCAACTTATGCCATGACGGTACCCTGTTCTCACACAAACAAACAAACACTTTTTTAAGATCGCCGAAGCGTCTAGCCTCGCACACTCCGCTTGTAAACCATTTTAGTTGTATACAAGGTGGAAGGCACGCCGACGCTAAAACTGATACCACGTATTAAGTACACCATTCTGAACCCCACATAGATATTTTTCGTCAGGTATAAAAAAAATCTGCTGTTTCCTACAAAACTGAACTACATAACAGTCAAAATGTATGGAACAGCTGATTGTTTTTTTAATAACCGACGAAATATTTCTATGTGAGGGAGTCAAGATTGATGTATTGAATACGTGGTAACTGTTTTATAGTTGGTGTCCCTTACATCTTGTATTATCTAATTACCACGTCAAAATAACATCGTGCGACTGCAATTACTCAGCATTTCTCAGATTTCCATTGCTACATAATCAGCCATGATATTTTTTGTGGATAGCCGTAGCAATAGTGAAATTGCGACAAGATATCTATGCCGCGGGGCTAGAGAGTGGTGTGAAGGAAAATTCCGACCTGAACTAGTGGGCCGCCATCTTAATTTTTCTTTCTAAAATTATATGTTTTCGTTTAGAGACAAATTTGTATTTGTATTGTTTGAATCATTGTATCTATTGTTATATGAGGTCGAATACAGAAAGTAATGTTCTAAATAATTATAAAAAGTCATTTTTTCAAATTGTACTGTGAATTTTTTTGGACGCCAACACTACTTTAGACAGTCCCCCAAAACTCCTTCCTAGTTTCCCGGTTAGGGGGGAGAAGTCATAGCTCAAACTCCCAAGCAGCAGCTTCTGTTTTTATAAACGGTTTTTTTAAGGAACCCCACGGTTAAACTTTTACTTTTTGTAAAATTCAGCGTTTCTAATACTGTCCCTTTTGAATAAATCCATTTTTGTAAGTTGGAGTTAAACAGCGAGACAAGACAGTTTAAAAGAAAATTAAAACCGAATCGTTATTTTCTTCCTTATTTCAACATCAATAGAGTCTCATAGATCATTAAATGTTCACTCGATAATTAAGCTGTTTATACATTCTCATATTGATGTGTAATAAAAATGTAATGATTTTATGTACTCCAGAAGGCTAATGCGAGGCTGATTGCGAGATTGTAGGAAAACGGTTTTATATCCTAGTTTTCCTTCAATTTTGATAGTAAAACTGCTCATTTTAGACGGTCGCTAAATTTCCTTGTTAAGATCCGTGACCGACCAGTACATTCAAGTTTCAATTGTCATAATCTAGATCTGAATTATTGTTTAATCTAGATCTAAAATATAGGTCTAAGTTTAAGGAAGTCCGTATCCTTATATCGTGCGCTAAATAATTTTTGCTTTCGTTTTTTTCAGTTGTCCTTTTAATAATGGTTTCTCTTGTCTGTGGTTCTATTAATTCATTAGGAAGTTGTTATACTTAGTTGTGTAAGCGATGACAGTTGGTTAGTTCATCATTACGTATGCAGCAGTGGCTAACGAACCGAACGTAATCACTGGAGTGTTTGGTGACGCTTGACAGCAAGATCTGTAGGTGGATCATTTGCTATTAATAGAAAATTGGCATCTACTTAACACGCTTAGCGCCATGTGTATCGTTTGCGATACACACTGTCTTAACACTTGTGTATCTTTTTCGATACACAACCACATCACACTTGGACGGAAAGTGTGCGCGTTAGCAATACACGGCGTTTATACTGGAATGGTGGTCGTTTATCGAAAAAGATACACAAGTGTTAAGACAGTGTGTATCGCAAACGATACACATGGCGCTGAGCGTGTTAATAAAATACTGACTTACTTACGCCAGATCAGACCTGGGAATATTTTAGGACTATACCGAGAGTGGGAAAGTGACAGCGCTAGATAGCTGTCTAGCGCCATCTCTTACCCACTCTCGGAATAATACTAAAACATTCTTGCACTAACAGATCATGGTAACCCACCTGGTATTTTGATCATCATCTGCCTAGCTTTTCCCAATTATGTTGGGGTCGGCTTCCAGTCTGCACCGGATGCAGCTGAATACCAGTTAGTACTGGGTAATACGATACGCCGTAAGACTGGTTGTTAGACTTTGGGGCCATTGACTACCTGTAAAGACTGTCGAAGATCTACAAATGACAGCCGGTACCAACGGCTTAACGAGCTTCCTGAGGCATGGAGGAAACTCGGTATATAATGGCTGGTTGGTCACCCATCTACAGATCAACTTAGGCAAGCGCGGCTTAATGTGATGATTGATTTACACTACTACCTACAAAGTAAAAAGTCAAGGGAACATTGATCGTTTGATACTTTTACCCGCAGTTTTGCTTTGTATTATTTCAAAGTGAGATTATCTAATTGATTTTCTTTCAAATCGGCTTATGATACTATTATAAACTGAGAACGAGGAAAATTGTCCCACCGTAGAATAGAATAGAATAATATTTATTTGTGAGTATATGGTACAAAGATCTTAATATTATCACATACACTACCGTTGCCGGGTTCTAGGCCGATATAATTAACTATAGTACAAGTTTGTCATCGAAACGCTAAGAAGATATTAATATAATTATAAATTAGTCAATTTTAATTAGAAAATAGTCAATTTTTATACTATGTCAAGTTGTACTAGCACAATTTTTATTTATGAATTGAATGTCAAAATTTACAACTTATATAATGTCTAACGTTTAAAATACAGTTATGCAGTTTACCTATAACTACACACATCAAAAGTGTCTAGGGATCAAGCATTTTTATGCGGATTTCTTGAGATTGAGATGTGGCTTTGTAATAAATTTATGATTTTATAAATTTATATGGATCCTTTTTGGTGCATTTCATAATTTGAATCAGGAACTCTCAATCAAATTCGAGTAAAAGATGAAAATAAGCTGTCAATATTTTCTCTATAAAAACATACAACGCATTGAAGACATTATTAG
Organism: Standfussiana lucernea; assembly: GCA_964057025.1. NCBI lineage: Eukaryota > Metazoa > Arthropoda > Insecta > Lepidoptera > Noctuidae > Standfussiana > Standfussiana lucernea. The sequence goes on from OZ059793.1 coordinate 8,727,540, forward strand.
TGCTACTGTTTCCCTACTACTGATTAAAACCAACGTTATTATGGAGCGGCGACGTCATTTAAGCAGGGAAGAAATGCTCAGAGCCGTGGGAATGATAGAAGCTGGTTCCCGGCAACGTACTGTGGCTTTAGCTCTGAATACAAGTCAGAGTGTTATCAGTCGACTTTGGACACGTTACCGAAGCACTGGTACCGTGGCTGAGCGCCATGGAGGACGGTATCGCTGCACCACACGGAGACAAGACCGATACATTCAAATCTTAACTCGAAGAGCTCCAACAATAACCGCCATGATGTTAGCCGTGAGGCTTCATCACTCTTCAGGGAACTTAATTAGCGACGAAACAGTCAGAAACCGCTTGCATGAAGTGAACCTTCATTCCCGAAGACCGCTACGGGTACCACCTATAGCAATGCACAATCGTAGGATTCGATATCAATGGGCTCTTGAACACAGAAATTGGGCAGAAGAACAATGGCGTTTCGTGTGCTTTTCTGATGAGTCTCGTTTTGGTATGAGACCGGATACAAGATGTATACGACACTGGAGAACCCCTGGACGCCAACAGCGATTAAAATCCTGCCAGGAAGTCCATCCTTAAGTGGTGGAACCATCATGGTATGGGCGGGTATTTGGATCGGCGGAAGAACTGAGTTGATTTGGATCAGAGGCAACCTCAACGCTCAAATTTATGCTGAGACGATTGTATCAGACGTCATCGTTCCTCTACAAGTGCAAATCGGTCCCTTATTTCAGTTAATGCATGATAATGCACGACCGCACACCGCAAGAGTTGTAAGACAGACTCTCGCCGCAGCTAACATCAATGTCCTGCCCTGGCCTGCTCAGTCGCCAGACTTGAACCCGATTGAGCATGCATGGGATATGCTACAGAGAAGAGCTCTGCCGAATATGGAGGGTATCCAGTCGCAAGAAGACCTTTTTTTGTTGTTGCAACGAACATGGGCGGCCATTCCACAGCGTGATTTGGATGAACTCATTTTGAGTATGCCAAACCGATGTTCTTGTGTTGTTAGTGTTCGTGGTAGAAACACGGATTATTAATTGTTTAAGTTACCCAATAAAATTTTAAAGAAAACTGTTATTTCAGTCTTTTTTTCGAACTTTAATGTTAGTGGTTCAAATGTCAAAAATACCTTTATTAGGAAAATGGCAAATTTCTTTATTAATGCAAAGGTGACTTGGTTTATCGTTACTGTGACAAACGAAAACACTTTATTTGATGAATCCTTAAAGAAAATTTTAATTAATATCAATCAGGAGAAAAGTTATTGCAAAAATATATGTTGATCCCTAGATACTTTTGATGTGTGTAGTACGGAGGTCAGCGTGAATCGGTATCGTAATAACCAGAATTTATTATCGTGTACTGAGTTACTAATTGGGTATGTAATCTTTTAGCATCATAGAAAATAAGTTTGAATTTTTTTATTTGGTTGTTATTCTTCTGGCAAAATAAAGATTATGATTATAATCCAAGTGGCTGTTCTTATTTAGCCACGAGAGCCAGACAGGGGGGTCTAAAATGGCCACTTTAGCAGAACTTAATATGATAATAATATGAATTACGTTACAATTCGTAAAATGGTCACAAACTGACAATTCAACATATTAACCATGTCTGTGATCATTTTAAGACTTTTAATGTGATTCATATTATAATCCTATTATTGTCTGCTTAAGTGCCCATTTTAGGCCCCCTGGTCTTTTGATAATGAGGATTTTAAATTAATTTGATCGCTGATATCTGAAACACGACCAATTTTATTGGTACGTAATTGAAATTACTAGAACATAAAGACACATGCGCAAAAAACCATATTGAATTCGTAGTATTTTAAATAACGAATCAAAAAATTAATTAACTATTTACTAAACATAAATACGTTTATGTAGTGGGTGCTATTAATAATGCTAAATATTAATTCGGCAAAGTAATTACCTGCAGAATAATCCGTGAGCATACTATTAAACCGTCAACTCATTTTGATAACAATTAAAGAGCACGATTTATTGCGAGCGAATTATGATTAAAGCTAGATTACATTGGCCACCAATATTGAGACCAATGTTGGCCCCAACAATATCCGTGTGCAAAGAAGTGACCGGTAGTTTTACCTAATCTTTTATGTATTTTGTAACTAATATTCTTATCTATCTAATTAGGTAATCGTTACTGGGATATAGGCAATTAGGGAGGATATAATTAAAAGCACTTAAGACTTGGTTAATTTATTAACCTAGAAATACTATTTATAAACTCGTATTAACGCTTCGCATATTAATTTATAGTTTTAAATAAAACTACATCACGGCTGTAATCCCTGAAGGGTTAGGCAGAGGTATACCGTGTAATAAATACTACACTCTCATTTCACCAGTTATGTTTAAGTCCAATGTGGGACGAGCCTGTTGCCAGCAACCAGACACAAATTCAGACTACGTGGTTATTACTGAGAAATTCCTGATGAAAAACCCCAATAACGATTTGCCCGACCTGGGAATCGAACTCCGGGCCTCTTACACAGCAGTAGCGTTTACGACCTTACATCAACGAGGCAATTTACTAGTTTAACATTTTTGGTCTTTGGAACCTTGACTGGTGCAAATGTTGGCTCCAATGTATGACTCAGCCTCATGCTCTACTACACTCGTGAGAAACCGTCTAGCTGCTCAGTGTAGCCAGCAAATCGTGATAATTTCAAAGTTTATGCTGTTCATCGTAATTTTAATTCACGTTACGCCAATTACGACTTTAATTGAAGTGGTAATGGATTTAAATTAAGAAATAAGATTATAAAATGGCCGAAATATTTTGTCTGTCTTTACTTTCGTTTAAAATAGAAAGTAGTTGGTAATACAATTCATGTCATACGTTAATAAATTGCATTCGGAGTCGGTGAAATGGCGTTATGAATATTTTTTTTTAATGATTTCTTGTAGTGTGAGACGAAGTGCATTAGTGTCGCCTTTAATAAAAAGCTGTCAATTTATTCATACTTTGTTTTGGGTGTCAATATTATTGACATACCAATGACCATGAAAGAATTTAAGACGATTGAGTTTCTTCTTGTTTTAAAATTTGAAATGTACAGTTACTGCCTTCAAAAGACAACATATTTCTGAAGCTTGGAGAAACGTTGAGAAAAATAGAGGTGTTACATAGTTGAATTCTTTATTAAAGACCAAGCTCTATCTAATAAAACGTCTAAACATTTTTATAAATAGTTTCAAGGAGACCTTCTCGAATTTAAGCTTTCTTAGAGCGTCAGCCCAACTACCGATACCAACCTTGCTGAATAACTAATCCTTTAACCACGTTGTCTTTCCACACTATTTTGAGAGAAGCATATACGCTTGCTCTCAAAATGTGATAGAGAAAAACATCCTTAGAAAACCGGTATGTAAACACAACTGTCCACTCCCTCTCAAAGAGAAAAAAATCTATATGCTAGCAATAGGATCATTATACGATGATAATGATATCAGATATTTTCATGACCTTTGTGTCTTCTTGAAACATGAAACAGTATGAAGGAAAAGTGCACTGTTAAAACCATCGCATTTTTTGTATTGTTACCTAGTCTGCAATCCACTGCATTTACACTTTCTTCAGTCGTTTTATCTTTCTCTGAGCAAAATTGCTGTATGAAATTCATGTCCGAAAGTTTTATTGACCGAAAAATGTTTCACAGAATGCAAACGAAAGTGCTTTGAGTGAAAGTGACATAAGACCACAGATTTATTTTTGTAATAATTAGTTTTTAAGGTTATGTAAGAATTGTTTTTTTTTTTTAATTCTTCTGGGCCGTATTAAGAGAATTTCAAAAGCAAATTACTGTTACTGGACTATAGTTTCTGATTAGGAAAACTAGCCACTTAGTAATGTAAACAAAATTATGTATATCGACGTCATTCTATCGGAATATAAAAAATAAATAACTGTCATAAATTATGTAAAATTAAATTATAATTTTATTTGTTATCCAATTAGGAAACCAGTAATAATTATAGGAGTTACTGTTACCTACTGTAATAATATGCACTACCTATTTATAGTAACGGTAAAAGATAGTTAGGTAACGGTAAAAAGCTGAATGCAATCTAATCGATGATGCTTAATGATAATTATATTGCGACGATTGGTTGTTATTGGCTGTTATTTAATAATCAATATGTATTGATTGAAATATTCAAATTCAAAAGCTACTTAATTTATGTGCGATGTCTTCCTTTAGCTTGACATCTTACTGCGATCTTTCTTTAGCGCATGACTGCTTCCTTCTCTGGTAAATTGATATTGATTTTACCAGGTAGGTGCGGCTGGCTCATTTTTATATATTCTTACGTCATGGGTTTTTCCGTTGGGTCAATTATTGGGTAATATCTTGAAAATTTATTCTTTCCCTCATTTCTGCACAGAGTCACCGACTATTGGGTCTATTTCACTTTGTTCTGCCATCCTTCCCGGTTCCGTGCATCTCTTAACCAGATGTTTTCCGTGGTTAGACATGACTATATCATCAACCCTATGCGCTAAGTTAGGCGCACCAGAACATACATTTAGAAAATTTCCAGCAGTATCGCAGGTGGTCCTTCGGTAAGGTTCGACTCCAAGCTTGCATTTTTTTTAATAAGATGTCTCAAAGATTTGCAAATATCTGAACCGACCGGTTATTGTTTGTCTTCAATCGACCGGTTGCAAAAGTTGTTATTTCGTAACAAAAGTGTATTCGGAAAAATATATGACGGTGGTCTCATCCTTAAAACAATTTGCTGGAGACTCGTTTGTTTGTTAGCTGCTGTATTCGTGCTACTCTTGTGTGGCCTTTCCAAAGCACCAAGTCATTGTTTGAGGTTCTGGTTGATCCCCGAGTCCGAAAAAGTGGTACTAGGTTGTCCCCTTAAAGCATTTTCAGTAGTTCCTCGGAATCTGGATGAAAAAGTGCTTGGTTCTCAGCAAACCTCGCTCCCGAATGCTGGGACTTTTAAAAGGACTAAAACTTAGTACGTCCCTGGTAAAACAGTTCTACCTTTTCGATGAACACAAGTGCGCTGTTTCATTTAATTATTTTGTTTTGAGAGCTACGAAATTTAAACCTTCAGAGTGAGTCGTTTTGAGTTTAGGGCGAAATAAACTTGGGCTTAATGTTTTTTTGTATTATTTTGTATACCGTAGTAAGCGTAGGTAATGTATTGTTTGTGGGCCGCAACTACAAAAATATTCGTGATGCGAAAAACAAACAAACAAACTAACAAGTTCCTATTTAATAAGTATGATTACAAATTCTTTCCGAAAAATACGACGCAGATGATAACGCAAATAATTTTCAGTAACTAATTAAAAGTTATGTACCTAGGTTACATTCTTTTAAATTGTTTCAATAATTTTGTTATAAGGATATTTTTATATACAAAAAATATTTAAAAACAGTCTGGTCAAACCAGCTCTTTTACATATAATTCACCTAAAGTGTGCGAGTGGACTTAAACACGTACGTTACAAGAATTTTACATAAAACAGACTAAACACACACAATGAAATCTAACTCTTATTACTCAAACTTAAGGTTGTATATTACTTTCTTTGTTTCACTTAATGACAGCTGATACGTTTTCTATGTGAGTTTAGTAGCCTTGTTCCACATAGGCGCGTTCGTACGCTGTAATTTAGTGAAATATGTTCTAAGCTCATAATAACTTGAGCTTGAATACAATCCTTGACACAATATCTCTGTATAGTGCAGCATAGATCTGTTGGCGCGTGGTGTTGGAAGGAATTAACGGCGCCCTAGTGATGTTTCAATAAAATTTTGACAGAAATATTCACAAATGTCCAGCAAAGCAGCTCCGAAGGGTAAGACAGAAGTGTACCTAATAGTAAACCCACATTTATATTTAAGTGCCATGTAATAGGAGGCGAGTCTTACCGAGGGGTACCGTAATACCCAGTACTAACTGGGTTGTGGAGGTCAGATAGGCAGTCGCTCCATGTAAAATGCTGGTGTTCAGCTGCATCCGACCCCAACATAGTTGGGAAAAGGCTAGGCAGATGATGTAATAGGGGGCGAGCCTATTGCCATCAACTGGGCACAAATCCAGACTCCCTGGCTGCTACTGAGAAATTACTGATGGAAGAACCCAATAACAGTTTGCCCGAACAGGGAATCGAATCCAAGACCTCATTGATGCGCTCAGTAGTCGCGCTTGCGATTACTACACGAAAGAGGCACCAATCCTTGACACAATATCTCTGTATCACGTGCTATTGATAAAACAAATGACGGACGATGAAGATGACGGGTATAAATAGGTAGTGAGTGTTCCATTGACTAAGTATTCCTATTATATCTTAACACTGGCACTTTGTATGTCATTAGTCGAACAAAAGGATACTGTTCGATAATGATTGAGGTAATGTAAGGATCTTTGTTGCAGACAAATGACACAATCCTCTTTTTATTGTCATGTTAGCACCTAAAATAATGACTCGTTTATGTTATGTGGGTCTTATGACTTCGACACCTACCATCTGGTGTAACACATAAAACACAACATTACGCCGATAATTCTCGAAGGGTTAGGCAGAGGTGTACCTGATAGTAGACCCTTATTTTCCCATTTGCGAGCTTGATAGAAAAAAAAAACACTTTGCCTGACCTGGGAATTGAACCCAGGATCTCAAGTTCAGCAGGCGCGCTTGCAACCACTAGAGTCTAGACCAACGAGAAGTCTATTTGTATCAAAATTAGACTTCTCCTCCTTAATTTATAGGAATACAAAAAAGTGACGATAATTTAACGCAGATTGTAAAGAATGTGTTAAATCGATCACAAAATTTAAATTCACGGCAACAGCAATTCTCAGTATCAACATGAAATTAATTATTCGTTGAATACTTGACATTTTCATTTCTCGATAACAACTCAAAAAGGCTGGCCTACACCAAAGGCGGATGCAATGACAATGCGCTTTGTTAGCGATGTAATGACAAGGATGGGGTTCCTAAAATCATGTAAATTTATTATATTTATGTATTTGGTACTGACTCGTGGCTTACTCAGAGCAAAGCTCAGAAATTATCCCGTACTAGTAGAATAAAAAATATTCTTTGTCCTATCTCAACTCAAGGTCGACCTGTGTGCCACGTCAAAATCCGTTCATCCATTTCGAGAAAATGTAAAGGGCCCTACAGACTCACGCCGAGAACCCTCGAGAACATCCGAAAAGCGTGAATGTGATCGTTTTCTTGCCATCTCGTCACTAGCCCTCCTCCTATCCTTGTCAAAATTCCGGAGGTTGTCATAGAAGACGTAAATAATCAATATAAATTACGGTACGGTGGTCAATAATAATAAACACTGCTTTTTTTAGTTGTTTTAATTTGACACTATTTCAGAACGAAGCCCTTTTCAAAAGAGGAGAATCACCCGTTTATCGAATAAACGTCTGCGTTTGTTTGTGTGTGTGAAAGCGCGGTTATAGGGCTAGTATTAGACGGGCCGCGTTTTAATACGGGTGGTGTACACTTATCGATTTCCGATATTAAAAAAAAAATACCTACCCATTTTATTATTGATTCGGGTCGAGAATTATTAGCATAGTTACCTCCTTGAATTTGACGAGGATGCAAAGCAACACCTTGTAGAAGATGAAATTAAAAAGTTTGTATGACCGCATAGACTTTTTTGCGCATCTCACACAATAGGCCCTAATTTTTATTTAGAAGAAGTATCGCATTCAGTGTTGTTGAAGCCTTAACCGCAAGAATAATTAATATTTTATTGAATCCCCAGGTGTGACGTTGCTAATTGACTTGTCAGTATTAATAGATGGACAAATTAGTGGTACTTGATCTTTAAAATAATAAACAAAACAGAATGTATAGATAGTGATTGGTAAGACTTGTATAGTGCTAGGGTTGAATTCGTTGCTAATGATTTTTGTTTGTGGTGGTAATTGGTCTTGACAGTTATACTGGCTTCATAATTTTATTTGCTGGTAGTAGAGCCAACTCAACTCACAATAATAACTTGTATTTAACGACACATATTTTGCTTACGCTTCCTTCTTACGAGTACATAACACTCGTAACCTTATATGTATATTTAATAGGTACTAACATTGTAGATACCTTTGCACATTTGTACGAAAATAACAAAAAACTGGTAATGTATGAACATCTCAACTATAGGGAATAGTTGTCAGTACTGCCAATTGTTACTGAGGAGACTATTTTTGAAATGAAGTAATAGCTATCAAAGACCTTGAGTACTATGTATATACCTATTACAAACCTTAGTTACAAAGTAAAGTCGTGGGAACGCTAGAAATAGATAAGAGAAACAATTGAGCATCATCTGAATTGGTGAAAGCAAGCACATACAAGGCTAAAGATAAAATCAGACAAAATTTAGAATAAAAGGAACATTCTAGAAACATATTTAGTACTTAAAGTTGAAGATAGAAAAAAACATCAAAACTTTAGTCAAAGCACTTATTCGTTTGATGTGCATGAGCATATCGAGGCAAAAATAAATAAAAAGTTCCGAAATGTTTTTTCCACATAAAATGTAGGTGCTTGTTTTCTTAAAAATACCCGACATGGAAATATTTGCGTATCCAAATCTTATGCTTTCTATTTGCTTCCGATATTAATATTTGCACACCCAGCCGTTTAGCGAGATTTTTAGAGAAATTATCGCCCGGTTTTATCTACCTGACTTCTTGAAGTCTCTCAGTTGTGAAACCATTCTAAACTAAAACATTGCAAAAATATTTCGACGACTTAATCTCAGCGGCACAACTTTCAAAATCGCTTGATACTTTATTTTTCTACAGTCCAAGTTATACTGGTTTTTTCTCTAGACGAAACGGCTTGATTTATTGTATAGGTGATAAAACCTTTCTCTTCATGTGAGATGTCCATTTTAGAACGGCAAGAAGTGTAAATTGCATTGTAGATAACAATGTCTTGTGCACGATCAAATGGCGGAATGTCTGGAACTATTTTCCACTGATATCTGCCGGATCTCTACTTTCAGTTGCCTTAAATGTTGTTTAGTGCCATATTTGAGGTTACAGTAGGTCGTAAGTAAGCAAATAAGCGGTAAGCTCTGAGTAAATCGTTTGGTCTGTTAGGTTTAACTCGACTTTCTGCGGTCATATGGTGTGGTATTATAGAACTCTCTGTACTTCAAAAGTTTTTAATTTCGTTTTGGCTATGTTCTTGGTGTTTCAGGGTTTCAGCCTTTCGGTATAATTATAGGATTTTTTTGTAGATCTTACACACAGATTGTTATTTCAAAATGAAATCTCAATTTATTAGTTTTATAATTATGCAAGACAAACTTTCGTGGCTTTGTGTTAAATGCTGGCATTCAGAGGTTTCTGTTTAAACTTATAAACAAACTTAAATTCTGCGTGTAGTTGGTTAAAATTAAGTAAAGATGTATACAAGGTGTTGCTTTGCATCCTCGTCAAATTCAAGGAGGTAACTATGCTTATGATTCTCGACCCGAATCAATAATAAAATGGGTAGGTAATTTTTTATATTTTTTTCTTAATATCGGCAATCGATATGACTGTGTACACCACCCGTATTAAAACGCGGCCTGTCTAATACTAGCCCTATAACCGCGCTTTCACACACACAAACAAACGCAGACGTTTATTCGATAAACGGGCGATTTTCCTCTTTTGAAAAGGGCTTAATTCTGTAATAGTTTCAAATTAAAACAACTTAAAAAGCAGCGTTTATTATTATTGACCAGGTAACGTAATTTATATTGATTATTTACCTCTTCTATGACAACCTCCTGAATTTTGACGAGGATGCAAAACTACACCTTGTATAGGTACTTACTTGAAGCCACTAAAGTAATTATCGGATTATATAAAAAAACTGCCTTTTCTCACCATCAGGTTTTGATACGTATTCGTTAATGGACTTTACTTCTTTTTGTTGAGAGTTGAGAATCAGAGTTAAAGTAATTTTATTGGTAGCTGCACCTTTAGGACTATAATTGCAGATTTTCGTCGTTAACTCGGAGTAATTTCGAGCGCCTTAGGCGGTCAGTGTAAAAGATTTCAAAGAAAAAACGCTCCGTCAGACTGTAGCCTAAGGCCGGTCGGACAAAGAGTTTTAAGGAAATGGTCGCAGAACTGACACTCCAGTTGTACCTAAGTGTGTGTGTAAGCAGTGATAGCCTAGTGATGTGACCGTCGGACTACCAAGTCATACATCTCAAGTTCGAACCCAAAGCACTTACCTCCTTTATCAGATTCTTGTGCGTATTGTATAATTATCACTTGTTTCGGTGAAGGAAAACATCGTGGGGAAACCAGAATGCCTGAGAGATATTTCTCGACGACATGTAAAGCGAAGTCAGAGGCCCATAGGCGGCATAAAAACTCTGACACCAGGTTAGACACTAACGACACGACAGTTGAGTTAGACAGACAAAAATAGGTACATGGATGTTATTAGGATGGATGTTGTTATTGTTTTGAATGATATGTGTTTAATGTTAATGAGATGGATTCTATCGAACTGTTCTTTCTTCTACGACAACAACGACGTGTTATTTTTTATAATAGTCCAACTTGTGGATGATAGCTTGGCTATTGAAATGCTAGCTATAGGTAAGCGGTTAACTGGTGAGAAACGCCAGTTAACCACTGTCGCTTCCAGGATTAACTGTGTTTTTTGATCCTATTTCTCTAGTTGTTACTAAGGACAATTCACCAACTTAATGTTATGGAACACGTAAAGCTCTTCTTGGTGTACCAATAGGTCTACCAATGTAAAGATCTGTCATATTCCTGTCTTTCAAAGTTTACCACGAAACAAAGAACTAAAAGGGTAGCCGCTTCGTTTTCCCGAATTCCTGTTTTTTGTAACCCATTCTGCGACCCGCCAAAGACTAAAACAAAAAGGTGACGTTCAAACAATCCCGCCTTCATTATAATGCTGCCTTTACACCGACTCCCAGAATTGGGCAGACGTCGATCAACTTATATGATTATGATGGAACACGCTTCGGACCAGACGGTAGTGATGTAGAGAATTAAAATGTGATAGAATGGAACGGGCTGATTAGATTTTGTTAAGAAACGTTCAGTCTGTTTCCCCGGTAGCTATAATAGAGGTCAAGAAGATAATGAAAAATGTGCTTTTCCCTTTAATGTAGTTACTAAATATATGAGTAGGAAAATACATAATGAGGAAAAACAGACAAGTAGTGTGCAACGCGTTTTGTAAATAAATGCCGCGGAAAAGGAAGTAAATCACATAACACATTGATCGGTTTTAAAAACAGAGGGCTTTTAATGTCTTTCTACTGATGCGACAAGCACGATTATAGTCTCTTGCTCTTTAAAACTGGGTAATAAAACATGTTTTGTTTGGAAATGAGATGGTAAAATGTTACTAGCAAAGAAAAATTGCAAGTACTGGCAAGCTACTGACGACAAGGATCTGATAAATCAAGACTCGGTAAACCTAGGGACTGTATAGACTTTGTACGCGTTCGATTACCCGGGGTCAGCCAAACTGTAATTGAAAAAAGTTGCACATTTCGCGCCGCCGAAGTCCGCCGACAGCAAAGTCGCCGATACAAGTCTGCGGGTAGGCGCATTTGATGTGTGGAACTTTAAGCCAATAAACAACTACAGATTTTCGATCGCTGAACCTCATGACCAGACAGACAATCATTGCCTCATTTTAGGATATCTTAATGCCAGTATAGTGCATTGAAATAATTGTTGACAAAGATGAGGAAGAAAAACAACCTGACAAGTGACACGCCTTTCTTAAAACCAAAATAAAAATTATAAACATAGTAATCTGTGCCTTATCTTCTGCGTCACAGGGGTCAAGAGAAAGAAAGAGGTTACTGATGTGTTTGGGACAATGATACAAGAATCTGTTCTCTTTGTACATTTTGTTATCAAAATAAGAGTGACAAAAGACACATATTGGATGTTTGCATAAATTGTGAGAGATGATTTTTGATCAAACAAACTTATGGTTTTGTAAAATAAACCTTTTTAAATGCAGATTCCTCTAATGAATGTTCTAGAATTTTTGTGCATGCAAAAATTTCGGTCGATCAAAAATATCCATTGCGAATTTATATACAATCTTTTGAACAAACTTTAATTCGTTGTGGCAATTTCATTAATGGCATCTCTATTCTTACTATTTCTTAACAAACGTAGACTACGCAATATTAAAAACTGTTTTGACTAATAAGCAAAATTAATTCAAAACAAATGACCTAATAATTGAAATTATGATGCCTTGAACTACATAATTATACTTTAAAATGTCAAGATTAAACATAGTTCAATTATCGTGGGTCGGTTCAACTTCATAAGAATATAATACCCCAGTACTACGAACTTTAAAATGTTATTAAAACAGAACTGTAAACGGTGAAGACAATACTTTCAGTATAACTTGAGGACAGTAGACAAGAATGGGGAAGGGCAAAATAATGAGGTTATTTTCTAAACTGTGCAAGACTAACTCTCCAGCTGAACAATTGCGCAGTATTTTTCATAAGTTACCTTGTCATAAACATCATCTGCCTAGCCGGTTCCTTACTATGTTATTGAATGGAATGGGTGAAACTTTATGCTGTCAGGCAACACAAATGTGAAAAGTCTACTAAAATGTTAAGAAAAATAGGGTTGTGTAGATCAAATGCCAATGTCTCTGAAGTTATAAACATTTGATTAAATGAATGTAAGGAAAAATAACTTTATTTACCAAGGAGTTAGAGATACTGGAAACTTTCAAAGAGCGGTGACAGTAATTGGTGCCACCGCTGCTGATGTACAAGTCTACATTCCATATTAAGGAAACGAGCGTAGAGATGTACCAGCGCCACGCACCAGCTGCATTGAAAATTAATAAAAGAAAGCTGACTCATCTAGTTCACCATATACTCGCGTCCAGGGTTGACGACCGGCTACATCGGTCAAAAGCGATTTAATTGAAACGCCATAAACGGACGCCGCACCTGCATGGATGCGTACAGCAAGAAGATAATATAGTGACGTAGCCACAAAGCCATTAATCTCGCAATCGAGTCTCGAGAAATTGCAAATGTCCGACTTTACGATTCGTCTAGTGTGAGCTGATAATGAATTAAATCCACTTTTATGCGGTCGGGTGTTAAAGTTGTTCAATGTTGGACCAATTGTGGTTGTGTGAGTGCGAATGGGGCACTTGTTTTTTGATGAGTTTTATTGGAATGTCTTTTAGCAAGATAATTGGAGTCAACTGAAGGCCACCAAGAGCACAAATTGCAAAATATTTTTATAGGTAAGTAATGAGGACGGGTTTTGCCTTTGATGATTAGGGACTTTTACCAAGCTTATAATTTTACCCTATCATGAAACTCAATATTAATATGGCATGCACTTTAACGAACAAGCGATTTCAGAAAATCACCAAGATAAGAGTGAGCCAAATCAGTAATATGGTCATTATTACGGTACTTTGACGAAGGCAGCTGTCAAGTAATCAGGCTTCGTAAAAAATATTCAGTAATTACCTTTAAATTATTGGCCTTTTTTGAAGATGTATGGGTATGGCTAATTTGTTGAAACTCCCTTTTTTATGGCAATTCTTCTTTGCCTGTCAGTCAAGCTTGAGTCGGGGTTTAATGACCCGCGTTTTTAATTTGTCAAATTTATCAGTTCTGAATCTTTTTACAGGGCCTTGGTTTAGTTAATTTACAATGAATACGCACCTGTATTATGCCTTATGTTATGACGAGCAACCACGATTGGTCGAACTTACAAAATCAACATTTCCAAAATTGTTGCAACCATAAAAAGTATTCTTAAAGGTGGCGTATGTGAAATTTTGGATTTACCCAGTGCGAGAGACCCTTGAAGATATGAATAATATAATTTGCAAATATGCGAATAACAACATGATTTCAATACGCACAGAAAATTATCAACAAATGCACGTGTGTTATTCATTTCAATGTGCTGTTACTACTATAATTTCCTGGGCCTACCGCTATCATTACCAATACAAAATTAATTCTCAATTTGTATGGTTGTTTACAAGTCTTTTCAATCGGCATGTGCCGAATTCTGCAACAGGTTTGTGCACTTCTGACTCACATGTTTTTGTTTCTTTGGACCAATGAGCTGTATTTTCATTGATATTGATAAAAACATAAGACGTATCAATACGACTTGATACATTTTGTTCAGCTTCCGTAGAGGTCTTGGAGTATTTCCCAATGTAGGACAGCAAAAGCAAAACCCGAATCAATTTTTTTTATAATTTTGTTGCAGGATGAGGTCTTACAATACTTCCTGATGTTCAAAGGAAAAGGGTGAATTTTAACGGTCAGAGTCAAAGCTATAAATTTAAATTAATCACAATGATTTTAATATCCATTTGTTTTGCAGACTTGAGATATTATGTAGAGTAATATACTCAACACTTTCTCATTATAGGGACAGCCTTAGATCCAAGCGAAAGCCTCTTCTACACTATCTAAAATCTCAGATTTCCCAGCACTGTCTTTACAGATTGTTATGCCTCATTACAACATACCTTGTCACAGTTTTCACGTCGTAGTTGTGATCTTTAACCCAGCACGTTAATGATGGCCGCTATTGCGACTTTTTGCATAATTCTTGTTATTGTTTAGAACTGACCCTTGCAACGTTGTCTGGACTTAATAGAACCACCATAGTTGTAGTCTAGCCATATTTTAAGGTAGGTTATAAGAAACTTTTATTACTTTTCTCGGTCATATCTTATGATCGCGTTGACTTATAAGTTTGATTATTTCACAAAATCAAATTCAGAAGGAAAGAGACCGCAGACCCGAGTATTTGATATAAACAGTTTGATACTTCAACGCCTTGCTCAGGGTCTTGACAGACTGACGGACAACAAAGTGATCCTATAAGGATTCCTTTTCCTGTTGAGGTACGGAACCCTAAACATGAGCCTGCACACCTTAGAGATCAACTCAGCCATCGCTGTCCACAACTGGACATAGGCTTCTCCCAAGCCGTGTCACAACACCCGGTCTCCTGTTCTCCTTTACAGTAAAGTATTTAAGATCTATTGATCTCCCAGAAACATTTAAGGTGATGATGCGGGGGAAAATGCGTTTCTATGGGGTGATGATGTGGGGACAATATTATCTCACGGTTGAAAATGAGGGACCTTTTTTCTTTTGGTAGAGGTGGTCTTTAATGGTTGTAGAGTTGTTTCTCGAACCGCAACGTTTACTTGTACGGTGTCCACATATATACATTGACGTTGGTTACTCCGGATGTTGGTGTACGAGATAGTGAGCGACAAAGTGTAGACTACACATAAATGACACATGAAGTTGTACACTCGCATTAATTAGTCACGCTTTTAGGTAGAGAAAAATGTTGTTTTTTCTGGCCATCCTACTTGGGGTTAGTGCAACGTATTTTTTTATGCCATTTTGCCCTGTCAACAGTCATGTTGTAATTTACTTCTTGTTCTTTTTTACAATCCATCCATCTTTCCTTTGGTTTTCTTTTTTTTTCTCACGTTCGATCCATCAATATTTATATTTATCACTCTTTCAGTCACATACGTTAAATTCCTTCTTATCATATGCCTATACCAAGACAGATGACTCCTATTAAACTTTTCTGTACCTAACAGGATCCACATGACTTCCTGTAATATACTAATTTCTTAGTAAATTATTCTTACCACTTCAAAATCCATTTCAACTTTCTCAAAATGTCATGAAGAAAAACGGCAAATAAAATATTATGTACATAAGGCCAAATTCCTAAATCCAGAAGGTATTTAGGCGCTACTAGAATCACTGCTACAAGTATGTATATACGAAAATGTTCACGTTGTTTAGGAAAATCTTGGTACCTACTCAACAATGAATGGTATCAAAAAGACAATATTTATAAGCATGTGCCGTATTTTGTTTCTCAATGTATTGTGTTTAATACGCTACTGGCCTACCGTCGAAGCCCTTTCACCGGCATTGATAACACTTCGCAAAAAGTCACCAGTACATTGTATATAATAGCTATACATATATACTTGTAGGTCAACGTTGAAAGTGTACAGTTTATCCTCTTATGCCTTGAACCGTTATGACTGATTTTGGTGATATACGATGTACGAGACGAGACGGTAATTTGTTTTTTTTTCTACAGGTGATCGGGTTATACGCAAATGCATATTTGCAAATCCATTTGCATATTATGGCTACTTTTTGGAGATAATGCACGTTTCAGCTAAAATCAGCATAATATCATGAATTTTTTGGGCATGTTTCCTTTAATTTAACCTGTATCGAACAAAAAAAATGCAATTGTATGCCAGAGATGACAAGCCCCAAAAAAAAAAACAAAAGACTTTATTTTGTAGTACTTGTTTCAATTAAATGTTGCATATTTTGGTACTTTTGTTGCATATTTAGAGCATTTATGATGCATATTTCGACGATTTTATGATTTAAGTTACATGTAATCCTGTGTCTACTGATGACTTTAAGTGAAGCCATATCGTAATAATTTTTCACTATTTAAAAAAAGGCTGTAGCTTAAATAGCATCATTAGCAGAGATCGGACTAGGTAGAGTTTATTTGCATAAACTTCAAGGAAGTAAGTAAACTGTGGATAATAATACTGGAAGATAATAACATGTTCCTTCTAATTTAAGAGATTTATTTCGGAACATCAATCTTCAATGACTCCGGGATTATACATATACGGAGGCTCTATTCCTATCATCGAACATGAGATTGCCATGCAAGGTTTTCCAAACTACAATGCTCTATCATGCCATTTCAATTACTTTCCAGATTCCTGTAGTAAAACGTCATTTACACCAGCAATTACCAACAATTAATTTTGCAAAGACAGTGATATGGCCGATTTCCCTTTTATTTTGTGATTTTTAGTTTTGCGGTCGTGGCTTCATTTCCTGCTTTTTAGGAAAATTTATTGCAAGTACCGTTAGATCGAATAATCATGTAAATACAAAGGACCTTTTATGTCCTTGTCATGTTTTATTAAATTGTTCACACATTTTTGAAGCCCAAAGATTCAAAATCTTAAAACTTGTAAGTCACGACGATTTGTTCAATTGATTTTTTCCAAGGTTTTTTTTATTGTGAAGACGAATGGAAAATTTTAACCTATACCTTCCATGTTGTCCATCCATGTTATGAAGATAGACGAGCACTATTATGAATGAATAAAGGTACCTTCAATAGCAAATTATTGTTTTTACTTTATTCAAACATCGTGTGTTTTTAAACTATCAGGGAACTACCCACACGCAAAAGAAAACAAGATGGAAGTAGTGCGAACTTAGGTCATCATTAGCGTGTAGATTTTATTCAAATTGATAAACTAATAATAAACTAAGGCAATTATGGAATCTGTGCGAACTCCACTCTCAGATTCGATACAGCTTAGATCCCTCTCCTCAACAGAAACCTACAAGTATTTGGGTATGTCGGAAGCATTAGGCATCAATACTGCCGACATGAAATAATCGTTGAGGGAGCGCTTTTTGCCGCCTGAATAGGGTGCTAAGCAGTCTTTTGTCAGGATGAAACAAGGTGCGCCCCTCCAACGTTTGGGTCATGCCGGTTTTGATGTATTCTTTCGGCATACTCAAATGGACTCAGACGAAACTTGATACCTTGGATGGGAGGGTCCGCACATTGCTGACCGCAAATCGGATGCATCAGCCACGGCCGTCGGTGATGAGACTGTATATCCCGCGGAAGTGCGGGGGTCGTGGCTTCTTAAATGCCAAGACCCTGCACAACCGTGAGGTATGCAGTCTCAGAGAATACTTTCTAGAAGCCGACGGCGACGTGGTGATGCACCGAGATGTGGTCTCAGTGGACAAGGGCCTTACCCCGCTCTCCCTGGCTAACGAGAACTGGCGTAAACCTATAGTACTAGACACAATGACCGCAGGGAGGTATGGCAGAGCAAGGAGCTTCACGGACGTTTTTACAGGGCTCTACATGGGCCCGATGTAGACTTCTTAGCGTCCGTATTCTGGCTGCGTTTTGGTGACCTCTTCGGGGAAACCGAAGGTTTTGTCTGTGCAATAATGGACGAAGTTATGATGACGAATAACTATCGGAAATGCATTGTGAAGGATGGCACGGTTGACATATGTCGGGCATGCCACCATCCGGGAGAATCGATCCCACACATTATTTCTGGGTGTTCTCGTCTGGCTATCGGAGAGTACTTGCAAAGACATAACCTCGTTGCTAGGATTGTCCACCAGCAACTTGCTTTGAAGTACAACCTTGTGGAATCAGAAGTGCCATACTATAAGTCGATAGATCGATTCGAGCGTCGCGCAATGATTGTTGATATAACGATCCCGCATGACGAGAACCTCGTGAAAGCAGAGAAAGATAAGCAATTCAAGTATCTAGATCTTGCTCGCGAGGCTGACCTGTGGGACGTAAGTACAGCAGTCATTGTGCCGATAGTCGTGTCGGCCAATGGTTTAATAGCCAAGAGCTTCAACTAATATCTGAGGAGGGTATCGCTTGGCAGCTGGATCAAGGGCTTGATTCAGAAAGCAGTAGTTCTGGACACGGCGCGTATTGTAAGGAGGTTCCGCTCTCAAGAGCCCTGACCACCAGTATCTCGGACCCTGTTCCCGGTGCCGGCTTCTCTTTTTTTACATTTATTAAATGTATTTTTATATGTTTTTGTAAGAAATGTTTAAGAATGTAAACGATAAGAAGAAAATAATAATAAAGGAACTAAGGCAAAGAGAAAATAAAGCTACTCTAGACTTCAGAAAAACACTCACAGACTTTGTTGACGAAAATAAAGTTGAATGCGAATTGATTCAGCCATATGGCAAACCCCACGAATATTAAAGTAGCCAGTTTACAGACTTGGGTTTAATTTCTAAAGACTATACAAAGTGTCAACGGACCCTTGACGAAACCGTCAACCAAGCATCATATACAGCAAACCAAGTAACTATACGCAAAAATTATTGCTGGTCCTTTTTTTTGGGTTGAAAGAGACGTTTCACGGTAAAACTCAATGTAACGCACTTAAAACATTGTGATGAATGCATTAAATAGTAGAGGGGTTATGGAAGTTTTTAAAGTAAACTTATAACATTAAACTTTGACCTCAAATATCTCCGTAACTAGAAGGTTCTCAGGTACGATCCAGAACAAAAGAACTATGGCAGCGACGGGGTGAACTGCTCTTTCGGCTTCGTTGGGGTCCTTTACACCCATTATTTCCAATTCTCATTAACAGGAAACTGAACCCAGATTAATTCTTTAACTACATCTACATTGAAATGTCTCCTTCCTTATATGCAAAGTTGAACTACCTAGGTAGTATAAACCTCACCTTAGTTCCACATGTCAATACCACTTAGAACATTTCATGGTCCATTAAAGTGAAAAGCGTAATCGATAAATGCTGGCAAACAATGGTTAATTAAGTAGTTAGCTCCACGCCTTTACTGATTGTAGGGCGTGTAAAAGTACATGCTGACGGCAACGATTAGTAATGCCTGTCGTCTTATTACATTTCTAGAACGAACACTGACAATTTGTTTTTTTTTTAGTTACCCACACTAGGAACTTCTCCTGTATCGTGGGTTCATCCACATACATTTAAACTCACATACACAAACAGCCAAACCCAGAACGACTACCTGTAGGCCATACAAATATTTGTTCCGTGCGGGAATCGAACGTGACACGCAGCGCAACAGCCAATCGCTTAGCCACCGCGCCAACCATGCCGTCAAATTGACATGAACATCATTGCATTTTAGGAAATAACAAAATATTTGCAAGAAGGACAATATAGTAGGTTAAGAAATAAATGATCGAAACCAACACATTCTTGGTGAGGATTTACCAGTATTCGCTTCTTTCCCTTATATTCAACGGTCCAACTATATGTATTACATACTAGTATGAACAGAGGTATTAGTCATTTTAATGGAACCGGTGACCCCTTGTAAGAATCAAAGACATAGACAGTCAATTAATGGTCATATTACTTAGTATAAATACACTAAAAAGATAAAAATAACGGTATTTTGGTAGTAAACCGTCTGACCTTACAGTTACATGGAAGTTGTCCGTTTTAATATTCATATTGCTGTTAACTGCGTAATACGTACTTGTGACAAACAATTGTGGATACTAGGTACTGTTATGTTTTCCTACTCTAAAGATACATTTTGATATACTCACGTGCTTTTAGCCTAATGAGGCGAACCGAGGCCAAGTGTCATGAATTTTTTTGATAATCGTATTTAAATTGAGGACAGTTCCGATTATGGCTACAAAAAACACGAAAAGACCATTTTACTTAATTTTTTTACTAAAGGAGAAAAAATAAAGTCGAAGATTTTTATGAAATAAGTAGAAGATAGAAGAAAAACAAAAGAAAAGTAGTTAAAGTTAAAGCTGCAGAGTGATAAAGTCATTCTATGACCGATCGACTAAAACAGTTAAGAATAAAATACACATACTTAGAGATCAAAATAATGATGTTTTAGAAATCCTATTTCCACTGAAACAATGAGACAGCGTGATTCACGCTGTCTCATACAGTTCACACACAGCTCCGACAGTATTTCCCAACGAGAAAACATTTTTCACCGATATTTCGCCAGGTAAGTGCTGTGTAATGCTGGCTGGAGACAATTGCAAAATTTAGACCCGGACTGTTTCAGAGAATTAATTTCTGGAAAAACCCTATAGCACTGGCCGCCCTTGTGTTTGACATCCGGGCCGTCGTTTAACAGTGGGTATGCTGAAAGTATGTACCTTTTTCTGTCTTTTTAACCGACTTCAAAAAAGGAGGAGGATGGATGTTCAAGCGATTACTCGAAAACACCCGGACCAATTTGGAAAATTCTTTTTTTTTAAAGGGTATCTATTCTTCTCAGGTGGTCCCATGGTCATCATGTCAGGATCTGATGATGAGGTCCTGGAGAAGTCGAGGGAACTCTTTAAATTTTAAGTCTTCGTCGTCTATGTGGATGATTTGCCAAAAACTTCTAGTTACAATGTAAAATTGATACTTGACAAGAATTTGTGTGAGATGCCACATCTAAAAAGTGTAAAATAAACACATCATACTTTTGCTTCGTTCATGTTCATACGTCCTGACACATTGCGAGATCTACGCGCTTGACTTATCTAAAGAACACCAATAAGGACACTGAATATCCTTGCAGAACGTCTCATCGTACGTTTCCGGTCATATCTAGCTTATAAAAATAAAATAGTTAGATGCCTTGCATCCTCTTTTAAATTTTCCCCACTACATCTACTTTTGAAGTAATAAAGACGATCATGCAAATAGTTTCTCTTATACTAGATGCTATCGTTAGATTTACATCCGTCTGTGACGTCATTACGTTAGGTAATACCATTGTTAACGAACAAAATGGACGTATTATTGATACGAAGATTATCGAGATTCCATGGTAACATCTAATTATGATTGACGTGTCTTTTGTAGGGTTTCTTTTGCCTTTGCATATATACTTTTTAACATTGATTTTCTTTTTCGTACTGCCAGATTAAATTGGAATTGATACGATATATATTTTTTAATGTTTTTTAGTGTATTTTAATGATTTTACCAAATAATTAAAAAGGTTATTGGTAAGTATCAAAATATGATGTAATTTGAATAACTTGGCGGAATGCAATAAACAGCTTTGGTAGAGCTACTAAGGTGCGTGTTCCAGAACGGTGTTTAGTAATGAGAATAGATTGAATGCTGGCAGATTTGAAACTAATCTCGACTAATTAAATAATAAATCACGATATCAGGAGCATAAGGTCGGATTTACCAATACAGCCAGTTTTGTGCATCCGACCATATGACTCTGAACATAAGGTAGGACGTACAAATACAGAGAATAATGTCGCAAAAAAACATTTTCTGTATTATATTTATCTCAGCGATCATTGTCGAGTATTTTATTTTAAAGAGTAACTATTTAATCAATCAATCAATATTCTTTATTTGTAAACGTAGGTTACATTAGTGTTCAAGATGTTAACTGCTATAAAGCAGTTTCTCTTGCTATTTGGCGTAAAAAAAATTAAGTAACTTATTTTATAATAAAAGTAGTAGTAGCAGTTTTTAAGTCCTCACAATTTACATCGTTTTCTAAGAACACGTCTGATTACACTGAGCAATGAGAAGATTAAAACATGGATGCATTGTAAAACAATAAGAATTGCTGCAATTATCTTCTGATCGGCCCTTACATTGAAGTCAAGGTCTGCCCGATCGTTTATATCTGTACCTCGACATTTTCAACACTAACGAGGACTCATAATTAAATAGATTCTAAGAAAAATATTATCGAACAAACAAACAAACCATTTCTGTACCTTGCCCATTCGTAGAGCATGGATTGAAGCCGAGATTTATGAACTAGCCAATAAAGATTAGAATTTATCATCGCGGTTTTATTGCCATTTTGTTGTAGTTAAACATAAGAAAAATAATGTTCTTGTAACGGATAGAAACTGTAACAAATAATCGAGTTCAGTTACAAATACTTTTCATGAAAAAATTAATGCTGCCGAGCCGAAGAAATAAATCAGAGCTCCTTGATGACCCGTGTCGTAATTGTAAATGACATGGTGTGGGAAGACAATGCGTTCACTTACGTATCTACGGAGTACAATAACTTGTATATTTGCACATGCATCGTCACTTGAAAGTCTGTCTGTACCTGCGTTGTATTCACGGCGAGCAAGTCCTTCAACCTTGGGACATGTACTGCGGATATTTCGCTTGTTGATTTTTTCTCCTTTTCCGCAAATCTCCGCTTCACTATTTGCTTGCGAATCTTGTCGGCATCGGTTCAATAATACGTTCCTTAACGAACACGGTCACGTCTTTGGCATTTGTTGTTGTACCTACCGTAATTGCTATTACGAATCGCATCAACTGCTTCAGTGCAACGTTTACCAGTTGTAAACATTTGGTTGGCAACGAACTTTTTCTCTTTATAAATTATCGTTTACGCTACACTTACAAATTTTGAGCACGTTGTTTAATGTAATGCTTTCATTCGGTATTCAGGCTAGACTATGTAAGTGAACGGGGGTAGGAGGGAGGGGGTGGTTAGTTTAAGACAATCGTATTAATGCATTTTCATGTCGAGATGATAATGAGAAACGGACGTTGAACGCTGCATTATACTCCAGAGGGCAATAGGTGGCGCGATATGATAGCCCAGGGCTCGACAAGTGCGGTCGAGGCCGGGAGCCCGGGAGAGGTGGCAGCCGCTCGCATACCGCACTCAGTATACAATCGCGCGCCGCAAGTGTTGCGCGCACGCCGCTCACTGCAACAACCTCGCGTACTTATCGAATCGACCGCCTTATCGATTACGCCTTCCGTTCCTTTGAACGTCGCGCGATTCCGAACAGTGATGGGTGTCTCTCCCGATAACCTGTGAATTATTGGAGGATTAGGAATACAAACAAGTGCACGTGATGCAGCGGTAGATAGCGCCGACAGTGTAGACCTATCGGCGCCGCTCCTGGTGGACCAGGCTCATGAGTTTCAGTCCCCTACTAGTGTCCAAGGAGTCGTGATGTGACAGCGATACGTGTCGTAGTGCCAGTGGAATTGTTTTGTGAAAGTGTGCACCGAGCGTGAGTGAGCAGACGGCTGCCGGCGCGGCCGGTGCTCCGTGACAATGTTGAATTGCACCGATCTGGAATGCATCCTACACCATCATCATTACTATGCACACCTGCATCACATCCATCATTTACAAAATGCACAGGACACAGGTACGTCGACGCTGTTATTAATAAATGTCCTAGTGAAGCTGATGATGAGGTTTTTAAATCAATCATCGGAGAACAATGACGAAGCAAAGGTAGTAACAATGAAATTGTTTGTTGAAAGGCTAACGTTGAGTGCTAATGATAACAAATGAGACGAGCGATACGTGTAGGCCTCGGTAGAAATCCTTGATTTAGATACTGCATCAGATGCAAACATTCAAATTGAAGTTACATACATTAGGTAATTCATAATGCAAGAGACGTACTTGACCTTTGCGAACAATAAGAAAAAAAGAAAAATTGGGCACAACACTTAAGAGCGATAATATATTGAAACACAAGGTTCAGTGCAATAACTAGCAGGTGTTTAGTGTAGATATCACGCAACGGACCTGCCTATTGCGAGCTGTTTTCACTCTGTTAACTCACTTGGACGAGCGACTTCAAAACCTGCCTGACGGCGCGAAATGGACGAAATATTTGTACAAACAAATCTTACACGTTTTCTCTTTCAACTCGTCACAGACATATTGAATAACTAAACTGATTATATTAACTTTACCAGAATATCAGGTCAGGTTTACCTAAATTTGCTTCTTAAAAACTCCAATAATCAGTTCAATTAACGGTTATAAGTCTAATAGCGATCTGGAATAAGTAATTACAATTAGTATTACAAAAGGAGAAAGAATTCATTTTCTGTTGAAAATCATAAAGCACTTGGTTAAATTATGTGTCGTACAGTTGTGTAAATAATACTCTACGATGTTTTCATTTACGTATCGGCTTCACAATTTTGATCACTATTCAAAATTTCCATTCCAACATAATTATATATAAACAGTAAACAAATGTGTTAACTGTTTATACTAAATTGCCTGTTTATTAAAAGTTGTCGCTTCATTATCAATAACAGTATATATTTTTTTTTATTAAAACGGTGAATGATTCTAAATCTGCCGAACTCTTCTTAAAATGGAGAGTTACTAACAGACATATTTGTTTTTCTATCTATTGATTCAGTGCTTTATTATCGTTAACGAACAATGATCAATGAGTTTCAAGTTCGTTAGTATCATAACTACAAGCGAGCTATTTGAAAACAAAAACAAAAATAAGTAAACATTTATCTTATGCAAGACGTGTGTTAGACTGCTCTCGAAACCTGTAAACCTGGCGTTGTGTTAGATATTAATGGTGTGAATTCACGCCAAAGTCCTCAGGTAGGCAGGCAGTACATTCATTTCCAACATTATCTATTTTCTGAATTATATTACAATGCACAGAGTACGATACGATACAATACGGGTGATACAGTAGTTGAATGTGAATTTTGGTAGTCTCTTTATGTAAACAATTAGCGCTAGGCAAACCTAATTCCAACAATCGTTTCCTATTAGACGATAGCCTGAATAGGTTATTCAACCGATACGCTCTTTGTTAACTTTATTCGTACATCGACTTACAATGATGGCATTTTCTGACGCTCTAACATTTGTTTTGGCATTCACTATTGCATACAGTATTGTTTCAAATGTAGGTTCTTCAAATGCTCTGCATTTCTTTTCACTTGCATCATCGTGATAAAAACAATCATCGCCAATCAGCAAAAACCATTCATTTTCTATCTTATCATACGAAATCAAAGTCGGTTAATACCTTTGGAAATTATACTAATCAGGATCATGTTTGTAAAGCACTTATGTAAAGCGATACATATGATTATCTCAGTAATAATTTGAAAATGTTCAACGTCGTTAACCCTAAAACCGGTCATTTTAAGTTAGTTTATAACCATGCTAAGCGAGTATTTCGAGTGCAGTATTTCATTTAAGTTAATCCAATAACGCTTACGAAGAAGCAGTAGGTTTGCCATCTGTTCTAAACATTCTAAGACGGAGGTCTTGATTTTGTGTTCTTGACCCTAAACTCAACTCAATCAAGCGATCATTTCGAATTCCTCTATACCTGTTTCAGAAATACTATGTATTTTAACTGTTTTCATAAACTCAAATCTATATTCTCTTGCAAAACGAATAAACTTTTTCGTTTCCTTGAGTGGCGGAATATTACTTCATCATTATTGCTGTTTTATAACAACATCTATGAGATCTATTAATAAATTATGACAGTTTTCCTCATTCTTAGATCCATGAAGAGATAAACATAGTTGTTATTATTTTATTCTGATTGTTTCTTTCAAGTCAACATAATGACAGCGTATAAACTCGACTGTAGCCGCGACCAATGAGATCGAGTTAGTCCTTTAAGTAGATCTTTATCTTGTTAAAAACTCGGACAGCTGACCATTCGTTTAGACTTAGATGATGTTATGTTTTTAATAATTGATGTAGGTTCTACAGCAAACTTCAAGTCAAGATAAAAGGAAGAACTTGAATTTGTTGTTCTAAACGGAGTAATGAGTGATAGATAATAAATAGTATTTGAGAACTAATATTAGTCTCTTCGTATAATTTATCATTGATTAGTCCGGAAGTTTTGTCCACAAGTAATTATTTATTGTCTTACTACCCAGATCTTATAACTCAAACAAATCTGAGATTGTTTTAAAATATTTTAAATTAAATGTTTTGTCTTTGTTACGATGAAAAGCTACTTTGTATTCGATTGCAGCAGAGTAATTGAATAATGTTTTTGTTTCTTCATTTCAAACAATAATTATTACGACCAAATGTTTTTTTCACACATGAAAAGATGTTTCATGATACTTGCGTATATACACGGGTTGACTTAAAAAATGTCAGCTCTATTAAAACTAAAAATTTTTTTTTTCTTCTGGTATGGTTCTAACATTACACTTTCATTAATGGTTCAAAATCCTTTATCGATACCGATTGAACCGTTTCGATTCCAATGGGTATATTTAATTGTACCTATGTAGTAACAGTAAACAATACGTTGTTTAATTATACTATTACTAATTACTATTGACTACCTACCTATGTTATTAATATTTCGTGCAAAATGTTTTGATTAACGAATGTTGGTATATTTGGCGTTAAACTTAATATGTAACGTAACTTAACGTACTATCGAGTTCACTGGCGGTCTGCCACTTTTAAGTAATAAGGTTGAAAAGTGGTCAACCTTCAGTGAACTTGGCAGTACAGACGCCAGCACATCAAGCTACAACAATGTGTCAAATTTCTTTAATAGATTTTGAACTTTATCGTTAAAGAATTAGATTCAAGGTTGATTGGTAAAATTTTACAGTTTCGGGTAGCTTCATGTCTGTACATTCATATCAGACCATCACTTGAACACATGCTTAACCCTCTCTGTACATAACATGGCCAATTGGTTCGAGATCTCCCCTATACCGGTTGATCACCATTATCATCTCTATTAACCGACAAGGCCAATGTTAATATCTGCCGCAAATGCGCCTGTATATCCAACAGGTAGTTCCCAATTTAATAATTTGCGACGTGGCTCTTCCTAGGACAGTTACCTATGTATTACATAGGCGTCAACTGATTGGTTTGTCGAATCAATTGAGTGTCTAGTCTCCAGTACAATTTGCATTTGCTCTGCATCGATTCGAATTTGTTCCAAGTTGTAGATTTAACTTTCTAATCTTGTCTTCAACTGTTCGCCAATATTCAATCAATTTCTTTATGAGTAATGATAAGTCATTTGGGCTGGTAATAAGAGTCAAGATTAAGTATGTTTTTATGTTCTACACTATGCAGACAATAGGCAACCTAACAATGGAATCGATATCTATTACTCAGTACAAATAAACTCTAGGTATAATCTGAAACAGAAGCACCAGACTGAAATATAAATTCGTCAACAAGAAAGTGGTGAGATATAGAAAATAATGCTGGCCACACAACAATGTACGACTTCATCGCCTTCACTTGTCATCGCTATCTTAGCTTTATTTTCTCATTCAATCCCAAAATTACGTTCCAACAAACGTATATTTCGCGTTTTCTTCCACTCTCTTCGAGTAAAAGGTATCTTAGATAATATCCTGGGCTTGCATCCGGGTAGGAAACGCATGTCACGGTATTGAAACTGATAATTATTTCACTGATAGTGTGTTGTTTTGTGGCAAGAGCAGGTTCTAAACAGGTTATTGCGAGGCTTTAATGAGGAGTTCGGGGTGTGATAAATGTTTATGTTTGTAGAATTATAGAGAAGTGTTTCAGAAACGTTTTTCTTCTTCTGAAAAGCGAATTCTATGCACGCCAATCATTGGAGAGTCTTATCATGGAATACACCGTATAATTGATTAAAACCATTGGCTACCTATCAAAAGGAAATCATGATATTAATGTACGATTTATTTATGTCGACATCTTACGTCGGTATTTAAACAATACTGTGTGAAAACATATTGTAATTATCTCAATCCGATCAGTCATAGTGATTGACAAATATAAATTATAATTTCACATTCTTCGCGTATAAAATCGTTAATTACTTGTTACTAAAATATGACTGTTGGAAGTATCATGTTTGGAAATCTAGAGTTAAGTAACGCGACCTTGGCTGGCCAGGCAAAATATTCAAAACATAGGTATCGTTTAGATCTTAGTATTTGATAAAACGGTTTGTTAAGTGCGGTTTAGACAATGACACAGTTATAACAGAAGGTGATGTGCATGAAATATCAGGAAATACCAAAAAGGGGAGACTTAGATTTGTCCTCAATGTAATTATCCGTTGAAATATAGGAAGCTGTTATACCACAAAAAAAATATCGTTACTGAGAATGCCGTATTTCAATACTCATTTTCATGATCAGAAATGTCTGAAATGACGCTGGTCAGTGCAAAGACAGTAATCAGTGTTTTAAGCAGCTAAATAAACAGAAATGTTTTCTTGAAATTTTCCAAATTGACAAAATCATGGAAAAAAATAGTCAACGGCTATAACCATAAATTGAAATCGGAACAGTCTTAGATCAGATAACAAGGTTCTATGTTGTTGCGATTTAATTCGTTTCAACAAACATGAGTAAAATTTCAAACCAATTTCCTCTCTGTTACAATATTGCGTACCAAATAGTTTTTAATAATTTGCTAACTTTTGTATCCTACACCTCGGGGTTTGTGGTTAAATAATAACAGCTCCTTGGTTAAATAAGGTTTGCTGACGTCGGTCAATAGATGGGTGATCATTCATCTAACTATGTATTTTTTTTTAAGTATGCTTCAATATTGCATTGGGTCTAGCCTGTAAGGATATTTGTATGATTAAAGTGAATAAATAAATAAATAACAGTTATAAACGAGACATAATATTTGTGATCGCGTAGACCTAGATTTATCATATTTTCGTGTCTAGATTCCACACGTTAATTCTTCGTTTTCTTTTTTACACGCTAGAAATGCTGATGACCTTACAAAGTGAGTTATGGACCAAGAAGAACCTTTTAAATTATTCATTCAGCACCCCAAGTTGAATGGTTTTAAATCTTAAAAGCATTTTAATACCGATCGTACAAAAAATATGCATCAGTGACGTTCTGAAGCGTGTTTGTGCACGTGATTATGAAGTAAAAATGTACGTAAGGTATGTATTGATCGATAAGATTGATAAGAAAAGAATAAGAATATGTTCTGGGCTAAGTGTAATCCATACTTGTAAAGTAAATAGTAATAAATATGAAATGGAGGTGAAAGTTCGTGTTTATTTGGATACACATCATGATAGAACCAATCAATTCTTGGATTTGCATTTATTTTGGATTTTCAAAATATTACAGGATACATTTATTAGTTGCAATCACGTTCAAGAATATGTACGTGGATTTTCCTGAATCATTTATATACATAACGTAATCATTTATATGCATCACGCCTGTCATCCCTGAAGGGTTAGGCAGAGGTGTACCCAATAAACGTAAACCCACATTTCGCCAGTTATGTTTAAGTCCTATGTAATAGAGGGCGAGCCTATTGCCTCAACTTGGCACAAATTCAGACTCCGTGGCTGCTGCTGTGAAAATTCCTGATGGAAAACCCAATTACACTTTGCCCGAGCCGGGAATCGAGCCCAGGACCCCATGCTCAGCAGTCGCGCTTGCCACTTGACCACTAGACCAATTCGCAATCAATAACCTTGTGAGGTAATATCATATTAATGTGCGAATAGCAGCCAACATTAAATCATGCTACAGACAATTAACGCACTTTTAAGCAAAAAAAACACCTTTAATTCCAATAGAACCTTTGTTAACTACGAATTTCGCATAAACGGCCATAAGGAACTTATTGCAGTCACTTCTTGAATACTTATATCGGCGCCAATTACGGAAACTGTTAATGAATGCAGCAGATGTAGATCGACTTTCATAGAACTACATGTATATTAATATTGCCGTAATGGGCCGGTATAGCTGCTTTGTCGGTGTTGTAGCAAGCAAGTGTGCCTGAGGCTGAGCAGACCTGCCGGTATTTCTATTACGGTATACACTTGTACTGATACCGTTCACACGGATAAGATTTATCCGGATGCTGCCTATGCAAAGGGAACAGAAAGCCGGAGTTTTTTTTTTGCAAAAACGTCCCTCTGTTTTACTTTTGATCGTTCTTTTTCTTTAACAATTAATAAACCTTTATTTGTTGCAAATAATATTAAAAAGCAGGATATATCCGTTCAAATCCAGATTATGGTAACCCAAACCCCCTGTTTTCAAATTTATGGTCAAAAGTGATCGGGTTGAAAATACTGTTTATGTTAGCCATAACATAATATGACCTTGCCCTGATATTGAACTCTTTTGATAAAACCTTGGGTTTTTCACGCTGTCGAAAATATGGTGATACCATAAAAGGCAAGTTGTGATCATCATTAGAATCTCTGCACATAGCGGTATTTGTAATTAAAAATGAATTAAGAACGCTAATTGAGAACAAATTCACAATAGAATTTCAATTGAAGAAATCATTACGATCTATACAGGATGTGGTCAATGTTCATTACATAATTGATGAATAATTTAGTTTCTTAGTGTAATTTAACAGGATATTATTGATGCGGTATTAATAAAAGAGCCGATGGTAATAACTTGTTACCATCAACACTTTTATTAATTAACTCGAGAAAACCAGTCTTTTGAATAATGTCATCAGTGATCTTCGTTAGTATCTTAATAAATTTAGCAATTTCGTAATTACCGTCTTTAAGTTTCACCTTGCCTTTGAGGACACATGAAATGATGTATAAAAAAACAAAGTAGCTAACACGACGTACTAAAGTCAAATTGAGGAAAATGTTAAATTTAGATAAAGTTGCCAAACTTGTAGTTTTGTTAACAGGTTACATGAGCGGTTAGATAAATAAAAGATTATCAAAGAAAAGCATAATGATACAAATTGTTTGAAGCTTTTAAGTGGCCAAATCTTTGGGCTTTTCAATATCACATAATATGTAATATCTACTGTTATTAGAGAAGGCAGATCTTTTTGTTGTAGATTACTACTACAAATACACAAAATTAACACCTAGCCAGTCAAAAGAAAGAGGTTCACAGGATTCCCACAAGGACCTACACTGGGTCCTGTAATACCAACAAACATGAGTAGATAAAATGGGTCGTAAAGATGCGTATGTAGATTCTGTTGTGAGGAGGAAAAGCAACTGACACAATGTAGGTACTTATTTTATTATAATCCTTTGCAAGTGCAAGTCCGTCCAGTACAGAAGAACTCCACAAACCTGTCTATACTTTGACAAAAAGATCACGACAAAAACTCAGGCTACCGAATCAACAAACATAAATTGGGCCTCCGCACGTCACAATGCGAATGAGACCCGACTGCCCGAGTAATCGGCATCGACAATTATGCATTTTACAAAATGGTCGATTTCCGAGGGTCGATCGGTCAATTACGAAGTGCGACGAAGTTTCCATCAGTTGTTACATAAACGTAGTAAGCGGTGCACGAGTGTTGAGCCGGAGTTATTGGCTGTGAAGCTTTTTGTTACCATTATTATTGTTGATGCCGACAACGCGCAGCCATAGAATACGGATTTTTTTCTTGCTTCCATCTTAACTGATGGTTTACATTACGGTGACTGAGAGTATTCAAAAGCTAATTGTACTTTTCAACGACCGGCGTAATTTGTGAATTTACACCCTTTAAAATCGAATAAAATGCTTTCATTAAAAGGCTTTCGGTTGACATACGATTAATTGAATACAAAGCACGTCACTTTATATAATTTTTAGGCAAATGCTTTAATTAATATGGGTATAATAAACATTTATGATACGATCTTCTCGTTTTTCCATAATATATGGTGTTTTGTAATAACATGATTATATTTTTAAGCAGTTTGTAAATCGCCACCTGGTAGGGCTATTGACAAGACCGGATTTATTTATTGAGCCGTCGATCTTTTTGACATTTCGGAGTTTGTTAATATATCTTGTTTCTTGCCCATAACTTATCGAAGATGAATGCCAATTGTGTAAGTTTATAAAGTTTAAAAAAAATATTAGACATAGATGGATGTTTTATCTTATAAGTATTGACTATTGAAAGTCTGTAATTTTTCTAGAAGTATTGGCCTTGACCCTGTTAATTCGGTGCCTATGAATGACCTCCGAATTTTAAATATTACAGCCAGTAGCGATGGATCGGTCTGGAGGTTACTCAAAGGCCTCAGTTCATCAAGAAAAATGTTAGGTCAACCCAAGTTTTTTCTCAAAAGATCCTTTTTATCATCTTTTAAGCTAAGTTTATAAATAAAAGCAAAGAAAAAAGTAAGGCTAATATTTTGCTAAAGCCCTAAATTTTTGCTGGTCATCCAGAGGTTTGTAGATGGTCGTACATAATTATGAAGAGAGAGAGAGAATGCATCTAAACAAATCAATCCCTAAACAGGTAAACAAATAAACATAACCTAGCTCAACACAAAGTACAACGGAAAACAGTAACTTATACCATAATCCTAAGAAAAAATAACTTCTTAGTATTCAAGCAAAACAGATCTAAATCCATCCAATGCGCTTGGATGATATCAAAGCTATAAACTTTGCATTTTATTAGTATGCTATAGAGTCGTGGGGACCACGTTTTATGCCCTTCTAGGGGGAACAGAATATCTTTATTACAATGTAAGGCACATGTAGAGTGGCAGGTGGTGCATTAGAATTCCTAGTGCATCTGTATTGTTGATAGTTTGTTTTAAATTTTAGACGTGGGAACGTGTTTGGGCTTTTCCCGCCGCTGTAGTGTTGTATGTTTTGTCTGTTATCTGTGGAATAAAATACAGCTTTATTGTTTGTTTTAAGGAATAATAATCACAGTGAGAACCTATCTTTTACGTTTACCCCAGCTAGATGGACCCTAAAAAGGTGGTTGGCGTACTCTGGATGCGGGGTGGTGGGGGTGTTTTGGGCAGCTTGGGAGAGGCCTGTGCCCAGCAACGGACTGTGTGGACATATGTACCTCTTTGTTATCAACTACATACGTCTTTGTTTCGTATCGATGCTACATTTGTATTACACTGTTTTGGGGCCAGTAAGTGCGCCACGTTTATTGCGGCATCAGAGGTGCAGTTCAGATCTTCAAGGGGTCAACGAGGACCTCAGGAATTACAGCAGCTGTCAACTTATTACTATGTTCACGTTGATTCTTACCTTATCAAGGAAATCATTGATCAGCCAATCAAAGTGATAGGTACTATGGGCTCTTTATCATCATAAACATTACACCAATCTCTCTCACGGAAGCCAAGCTTATTAGATAGCAATCCTCCCCAACGTAAGTACACCAATTTGCATTTCATTCATAAGGAAGTGGAAATTCGCAAACGTTTAGGATGTCGGTCGGTAGATTAGATC
This sequence comes from Standfussiana lucernea, assembly GCA_964057025.1. NCBI lineage: Eukaryota > Metazoa > Arthropoda > Insecta > Lepidoptera > Noctuidae > Standfussiana > Standfussiana lucernea. Next base: position 8,761,249 of record OZ059793.1, read on the forward strand.
TGATCGGCGGCGATGCGCGTGCGTCGGTGGGAGCACTTGGAGCTGACGAATTATTGTGAGTTCATCGTGCTTGACCTTTGCACTTCGTATGAATTTATGAAGCAATTGGCTGACGCTAACTGGATGTAGGCGGGCCCGTGTTGTTGATTAAAATTGGACGTAATTAGATAAAGATGGCTGCGGCTTTGAGGAATTACGGATAGGTGTAATTGTAATTTGTGGGATCTGAAAATTGGAAGCGTACTCGAAGATTGTCTCGTATTGCTTAAGGATTCGGATAGATTTTTCGAGACAAAAGTATAAAAATAATAACATCACGCCTGATAACACCGAAGGGTTAGGTAATACCCATCCACATAGTAAATCTATATTTCGCCAGTTATGTTTTAGTCCCATGTAATAGGGGGTGAGCTTATTGCCATCAACCGGGCACAAATCCAGACTTCGTGGCTGCTACTGAGAAAATTCCTGATGGAAAAACTCAATAATACTCTGCCTGACTTGGGAATCAAACCCAGGACCTCCTGATCAGCGGTCGCGCTTGCGACCACTCTACAGGTGATAAATGCAACTTGAATAATCTATGTTAATAGCATAGTAAAAAAAACCGAAAATACAAAACATACCGTTCAACCGAACGCTCCAAACGTTCTCCACATTCGTTTATTGCAAAAAGAAATCAGTTCCGCCTCGCAAATAAATTGACTAAACAAACTTAAGCGTCCATGAAACCGGTAATCCAAGCCATAGATGGTCTTACCCACTTACCGGATCGTCCACAAATTGTAATAATTGTCTGCTCACACCCGTCACCGCTACGCTGCGGTGCCGCGAACTAAGTTGTCGCGTTATAGATGAGTATTTGTGAAAATTATAGGTGAGTTCAGAAAGTTTGAAGTTATGTTTAAGATAAATACTTTCGGAACTTTGACTTTCGAAATAAATGTTTGATGCTGAGAAACGTTGAAAAGAGTATTGGGTTCCCAATATCAAGGATTTAGGCGGAATCTGAAATGGTCTGTTAGGGTTTTCCTCATCGATATAAAAAAAAAACAAATTCTTCCACAAAGAAAAGTTTATAAAATTGACGGCGTACGGCGAGGCGACGGGGTTCGGCCACTGAAATACAACTTTCTCTGGAACAACTGTTGTTATTATCCATAATGTTTCTTCAAGTGGGTACTGTGATACCAATTTTGAAAGCTAATAAGACAAGGAAGTTGTTTCTGCAATTTGCACGTTAAGTACGATCCATTTATTTCGAGTAATCTGTCTTGAAAAGCATAGCAATCCAAACATATTATGAAATTTATGACGCTGTTAAAGCAAAAGTTTGATAATTTTTTTGATAAATTGGTTTTCGAAAGATTAATTCGTTTATGCGTTATCTCAAAAGTATCATCAATCTCAATGTTCTGAGCGACAGGAGGAAAATTTCCAAAAAAACTTAAAAGTTCCAGTACTCCGAAACCACTCAGATTGGACCCCTAGTTATCGGGTCAAATTTGTTGTAAATTAGCTCTAGTATCACCCATTTCAAGGACTGCACCCAATTACCAATCACCCTGTGTATATATTTTTTGTCTTTAGATGCTACAGGTGGTTTACTAATGCAATTTAAAAAAAAAGTATTCGTTTCTCATCTTCTGCGATCTCTACACAAGTTGTAGTATACATATTTATGGATGCACTCAAGCCGTGTATTCTTTCGGTTTCCGGTTGTCGTCAACAGTATAATAGAAAAAGGAAGTTTCAGATAATAACATTGCAAACGATAAGATTCTACTCTCTAAACAAACCTTTTGTTTCATTCTGTCAATTTCCTTTGGATTTTCATTTGCTCAGTGTTTCGCACGTTCGTTGCTATTATTTCACTAGGTAATATCGAGTTCACTGACGGTCTACCATTTACTACTTTTCACACACACCCTTATGCTCTAAGTAATACGGTTGAAAAGTGGTCTACACTCAGTGAACTCGGTAGTAAATACTTATTGTCTTCAATGGGTGACAGGGTTTTCAAATAGCAGTAAAAAAATAATTACTCAAAGATAAGAAGATAAAGAAAGTGGGTAGACACATTTGTCTGCACCTAACAACTTTTTACCATCCACCCGCATTCTCCAGTCATCTCGTGATCATGGCGCTTGCAACAGCGTCGAAATATCGGGAGTTCAAAATAAACTCTAATAACGGAAGTTAATATCCCATAAATGACAATGAAAGTTTAGTTACAAACCGTGAAAGCTTAAAACAGTATTTCAAAGAAACGAGTAAAATGGCTTAAAAAAGGCATAATATGCCTTGTTTACAAGTAAAATAACAGTGGCGTGGCAGTGCATAGACCAGTGCTGCCCATACGGTTCTGTCTTGGCACTGCCTGGATTTCACGTATCGAGTACAGCTGCGAGATACACAACACAGGATATGCCACACCTTCTTTCCTGCACGTCGTGCACAACTAATTGCACCCTCCAGGACTTGAATGAGACAAACGACAGAGCTGTCCAGGTTGCTACGTACTGGTTGGACCAAATCTGAGTCATCGATTCGAGAAGAAGAAGAAGCGGCGAGATGGTTCCAAGACAGAGCAGAAACAGTGTACTCGACCGAATGCACTTTTCAAGCACTAGGTCGTATACTGGGCACATGTAAATAAGGCATTAAGTGCAGTAGCGAGTGTCACTGCACTTGACACGTGTGATAAGTTAATAAGCTGTGGGTGTTCGACGTCTAGATGCCTAATTCTTTAACATTAGGGTAAGGTACTTTAACGGGTCAATTAAAGTAACCAATTTCATAGAAAAATACTTCCAACAAAGTGCTTCGCGCACGTAAAGAACTAAAAAAACTGCAACCACATTAAATGGCTGTCCCAGTTCTAGACAAAGGTCTCTTTTGTTAAAGTTATCAGTACAGTATGCGGTGATTAGCGTAATCACCGCGCCTTGACACAAACGTGCCAATTTTAAGTTCGAAGGTTTAGAAGTGTGACTGGCATCTAAAAGGAATAATCGTATTCTATTTTAATTTATGGTGATTATTATCAAAATATCAATCAAAATTTTTATTCAAATATCGATTTAAACTTATTTGGATGCATTTATTCATATTAGTGTCAAAAAAAGTGATTGGTTATTTATTCGTTGCGAAAGTCATAAATAGTTTTGACAGTTACGTCAAAAAAGGTTTAGTTATGAATAAAAAAAATAGCTCTATGTTTAAATCAACTAGCCAAATACAATTTTGAATAAAAAATGTGTCGTTCTATAATTAATTTCAAAACTTAATTAGTTTTTAGTTCGGAAATTGATTTCATTGTACGCTTTAAAAGCACATGGTATTAAATTGAAGGGCTTGCATCCATGGCAAGTTAGTTTATTGAACCGATAGTTTTAAGGCCAATGTTAGATTGCTATACAAATGTTATGTGGGTCATGGGACTGGCCCACGTGATACGTTCGCTGTTAATGACTTTGTTACACTAAATTACCAGATAAAGGACGTTGACTTAATTCGATCGCTAGACCGAATTATAATGTGTTAACGATTAGTTTGCTTAATGATTCTAAAAATTCATCAAAAGCACGTTAAATGGCTATAAGTACATATCTATAATAGTATTTTTCCTCCAGTAATTTATTTAGTGGGTGTAATAATCAGGTCGTTTAGCAAAAATGGCTACATAATTTATACACAGTATTGGCGTCCATGGCTTTTTGCATCGTGTGAACAGTATTTTCAATACAACCTTCATATTAGTATTTTATGATTACCTTATATTCTAAAACAATCGTTATTGTGTAAACATTAAGAGCCACACTTAAGTAAACATTAGCATATTATTTTGTAAAAGAATTAGTATGGTGAATGAGGTCAGTGATCTTCTACTTTAGGCGATAGAGCATAACGGTGTGATTATAACCAATGTGGCATATCCAAATAGGTTATAAACACGCAATATAACCAATTACTTTTAAAGTGTTTATATATGGTTAGGACTTCTTGCTTAAAAAGTTTCTTTTAAAAACGAACAACAGCTTAGCAAAAAAAAAAACAAAACTTTTCAGAAAAGCGGAATAACCAAAGAGGTGGAATTAGACTCAAAAGCTATGCTCTGATGTATGATACTGAAAGTAAAGAAAATGCGAATTAATTAAGATTTTAACAAGAATATCGCCCGGACTACACCAAAGCGGACACGAGCGGAGCGAAGAGGAGAAATGTGAAAACCGACTAACCAATCACATTGGTTTAAACCCACATCACATTTCTCGTCTCTCCTGTGATTGGTCGAACCTAGCACATCTCCTCTCCGCTCCGCTCGTCTCCGCTCTGCTCGCCTCCGCTCCGCTCGTCTCCGCTCCGCTCGTCTCCGCTTTGGTGGAGTCCGGGCCTAAAGCATCATGGAATGCAAAGATTTCAAACAGATCTTTGTGCAAACACCTGTTTAACCAACAATAAACACATAACATTACGCCTATAATACCCGAGGGATTAGGCAGAGGCGTACCTAACAGTACACCCACATTTCGTCAGTTATGTTTGAGTCTATGTAATAGGGGGCGAGCCTATTGTCATCAACCGGGCACAAATCCAGACTCCGTGGCTGCTACTGAGAAATTCCTGATGGAAAAACTAAATAACAATTTGCCCGACCCGAGTATCGAACCCAGGACCTTACAGAACAAAGCAATCAACCAACAACATGCATTATAATCTCTCCAAAAAAGATCATTAGCAAAATTGTGATTATCAATGACTAAAAACTATGGCGGCTCGTAATAACCAATCTACATACATTAATATCGTTACGATTCCGAAGTCGGATTCCAAGCAATGTTTAGAAAACATGAAATAGTTGTAAGTTGTTGCATATTACGGACGCTTATGAATCTTACGATTATGATACATAGGCTTGTGTTACTAAAATTATTCATAAGTATTATAAACATTGTTAGTAATGTTATATTATTATGTTAGAAAAATTATATGACTAGCAAATGTTTTTACTGTGACAATTGAGTGCGCAAATGACTGAGTTATAAGAAATCGTTTATCTTGTTTTTGTCTGATTGCGTTCTTTATAAAAATACGTCATAGTTTAAATTAGCACCATATACACAATCTTAATTATTGTAAGATGCTTTAAATTAATAAGGTACCTAATCGATGCACTCAAGAATAAAAACAAACCACTTTTAGGTCGTATAACAGTACCTTTACGACTTTAAAAAAGGAGGTGCCAACCAAATACATTTCATATTACAATACATTTTACTGAATTTCGTTTTCGTACTGTAAGTTATGTTATGACGTTGCAGAAGAATATGTATTATCTGCCAACGGTAAACATTCAAATTTAGACAAAAGAGAAGCATCAACCGTGGCAGTAGGTAAACGTACGGTAATTTTATCTACTACCAAAGACTCGATTTAAGTGCGATTTTAAACTTTATACTTCCCAATATTTATTAATTTATTTAATAATATATTAATTTATTAAATAAATAATTTATTATTTATTTAAATTAATTTATTTAACATAATTTAATATTCATTAATTTTATTATTTTACTTCCCAATTGCCACCGAAGTGACTAGCAGTCGGGACAATTGGGAGGCTAATATAAAATTTTAAAATCGCACTTGTACTATAAGTTATATTATGATGTTTCGTAATGTTCTCTCATGTGTGTGCATAAATAATAAAATAAATACATTCTGATTGAAAAAACCAGTTGAGAACGATATCATTTTCCTTAATCAAGACATTGTCAGTCATTCAATATTTTATCTTTTCTTATGTAGCTCAAAGTTTTCCTTGGTATGTATTTTCCTTGTTTATTTCCACTAGTTTTTCAAATTTACAGCAGTGTGTAGTGTTATATAGTCATGTTTGTTAATCTTTACTTGAGGTTCAGGTTTTGACTTGAGACTAGACTTTTTAAGCATTGTTCAAGTCACGAAAAATTAAATTGCGATTAAGGTTTAGAATTTAGGATTTAAAATAATGAAACCGGATCTAAATTAGTAGCGTGTGCAGTTTTGCACACCAGTGAAATACTAATGCTTCCAAAACTGGCTTTATAATAAAAACATTCGCTGGACGCGATAGTCTGTGGTTTTAAAATTGAAATTAAATTAATCGTTTTTCTAGTGTTCTCAGCAGCAGCCACGAAGTCCGGATTTGTACCTGGTTGATGGCAATAGGCTAGCCCCTATACATGGGATTTAAAACATAACCGACGTAATGTGGGTATACTATTAGATACACCTCTGCCCAACCCTTCGGAGGTTGGTAGAAAAAAATCTTATTCATATGGTTAGTATATAGGTACTACAACTAGCTATTTAAAATTCCAATAAATATGCAATTCATGTTTATTTTCATACTTCCATACTAATGTCAAGATGTAAGCAACTCAGCCCGTTACTTAATGGCTGAATGGATTTGGATGACATTTGACACAGGGATAGACCATGACCTAGGTTCCCATGGAGTAATTTCTGAATTCCACGCAAGCGATATCGTTATTTTGAAGTCAGTGTGCATCATACCAGTAGCGCAGGCACGCAATAAGCCCATTCCTGCCGGCTTCCCTTTGGAAATCCAAGTCAGTAGGGTATAATAATGAAGGTATTTAATACACCCTACAATTTAAATATTATGTATTACAAAACGCCTGCCAAAATTACAATTTTTGTCAATAAATTCCAAAAAGACAACATGTTGCTCCTAAATAACTCGTAGGCGTCCCGGCTTTTTCCTTCTAAAATGTCTATACAAATCTATGTCGTCATGACGTCACTTAGAGCCACGTGACACGCGTTATCTTAGGAGTCGGTAAGCCGGAATAATGCGGGTTATAGGCAAGAACTGTTTGCGAGTAAACGAGATGCGTATATCGGAGAGAGGAGACGCATGTACTGGCGCGGGCGCCGTACTCGGTTCGATTCGTAAAATTTCGTAATGCTTCGGGCTCGGCGCTCGAGAATTTGTAAACAAATGCATTGCATTCGTATTTTTCATGTGCATGAATGTAAAGTACTTAATGGCTTTTATTTTGTTTTAGATAGGTAATTTGCAATTTGTTCGTTGTATTAATTGAATTGATTAGTGTATCAATTAGAAATTAGTTTGTGCGTGTATTGTGTAGTGAAAATAAAGTATAAAAGTACGTTGAAATTAGGTATTTGGGTAAGTAGATAGTTTATCAAGTTGAAATTTCTTACCTATTTAGAGTAGATTTAAAAATTAATTAGAATTAGGATGGCATTGATCGCTTTAGACTGCTGTCTCACAGATTATTTGCTTTGCGAAGAAACTAGTTTTTCAAGGTTAAGTTTTGAGAATAAAAAACATGTTATAAAACTCGGGCGGGCGCGTCCAAATATGGCAATTAATTATCAACGAAAAGATGGTTTTGTGAAACATTTTAATGTTTCTCTATACGATAAATATCAATGGCTGACTGGCAGCTGTAAATTAAATAAAATGTATTGTTTCCCGTGCCTACTTTTCTCAGATTCTAGTAGCCTTTGGAATAAAGGGGGTTTTACGGATATTAATAATCTGACGAATTCCTCGAAAAAACATGTTCAAACTGAAAAGCATATTCGCAGCTGTTTAGATTTACACGAGTTCGGGTGTAGTAGAATAGAATCATTTTTCGCTAATTCGCATGAAGCTCATAATAGAAAAGTAGATCGAAATAGGAATTTAATGAAACGGTTTATCGACACCGTTATTTTGTTAGGTAAACAAGAATTAGCTTTTCGCGGCCACGATGAAAGTCCCAATTCCGACAACCGTGGTAACTATATCGAAACCTTGTTATATTTGAGCAAGTATGATACAGTAATGGACTCACATTTGGAACTATGTTCTTCAGTTCAGAACCCCGCGTTTTCTGGTCTCTCTAGTGATATTCAAAATGATTTAATACGTAGTATTGCATCCGTTTTACGAGACCACATTAGAATCGAGATAGATAAAGCTCAATTTCTGTCTGTAATGATTGACGAAACTCCCGATGTCAGTCATAGGGAGCAATTAACTGTAATTTTTCGATATCTATCTGAAACTGGAATCGAAGAACGATTCCTAGGTTTTTACGATGTTAGCGGAAGTCGAACTGCTGAAGTTTTATCCAAACAGTTGTTGGAAATACTTGACCAGTATCGTTGTAGGAATAAGTTGGTTGGTCAGTCTTACGACGGCGCGGCAGTTATGTCTGGTGAGCACGGTGGCGTTCAAGCAAAAATTCGGGATGCATGTCATATGGCAATGTTTGTGCCATGTTACGCTCATGTATTAAATTTAGTTCTTAGCCGTTCCCTTGAAAATATTCAGGAACTGAAAACTTTTTTTGGGCACGTAAATAGCATTGTTAGGTTTTTCAACAAATCTACTAAACGGACCAACCTTTTGAAGGAAATAGCTGACCGCCGTATGCCCGGAGTATCCGAAACACGTTGGCATTATCACTCACGCATTATTAATGTAATTTTTAACTGCAGATTAGACATAATTAAAACTTTTAATTCGATGTTAGATAACCCGCAATTTTGGGATAGTGAATCACTTTCCTTGGCAGAATGTTTTCTCAGTAAATTAGAAAACATGCAGTTTTGTTTTTTTTTGCACGTATTATCAGACATTTTTCAAAAAACCGACGTTCTTTTTAATTTATTGCAGTCAAAACAGATTGATATTGAAGTAGCAAACCGCGAAATAGATTCATTCAATAGTTGGCTTGCAAATGATTTAATAAACAATTTTGATTTTATTTATGACAGCGTTCAGGAATTCGGTGAGCCGCCGCGACAGAGTAGACGACTAAATACAGAAGTAGACGTTAGAACGATGTATCGGCGTCTTTTCATTGAAATAATAGACAATGTTAAGACGCAAATACAACACAGGTACCAATCACTTTCGCAAATGAGTTTTCTTAATTTACTCAATAAATCTAAGTATAGTTTTTATAGTAGATCATTTCCAGATGAAATAATATCTTCTTTGTTAATCAAATTTCCGCAAATATTTGAGTTCTCTGCTTTAAAGAATGAGTTGAAAGTCTTATACACAACTCAATCTTTGAATAAACTAGATGTTTACGAGCTTTATCTCAATTTTCAAAATTCATTATTATGTGACACTTTTCCACAAATTACAAAATTATGTAGTATATTTTTGACACTTCCTGTTACAGTAGCATCCGCGGAGAGGTCGTTTTCGGCTTTGAAGCGAATTCATACGTACATGCGTAATTCTCAAAAACAAGAACGATTATCTGATCTAGCCATTCTTTCTATAGAGAAACATTTGTTACTTAAAATTAAGAATAATCCCGGCTTTTATGATAATGTCTTAGCGCACTTTGTAAGAAAGAATAGACGAATAGCTTTAGAGTATAAGTAGTTATTATAAGTAGAATAAGTGAGTAGAGTAGTCTTGTTGTTAAGTAGTAGTAGTAGTTTTGCCTAGTATAGTAGACATCATACGTCATCAGTTCATCACACCACAACCGGCTTTTTTCAAAGCCACTTTTATTATACTTGCAAGACACTGTTTCAATCTATCAGTCAGTGCTTACACGTATAGTAAGGGTGGACTGAGAAATATGTACGCCCTACCTACGCCCCCCCCCCCCCTGGACTACGCCTGGCCTTGGTAAGTTTTTTTTTGTTTTTTTTTTTTGCTGCGGCTTCCCTCCTTCATGAAATCACCCGTCGCCACTGCATCATACTTGTTCCATTATCCTAATTTATAGAGGTTCGGCGTAGTACTATTTCAAAATAAAATAATATCATACGTGTTACAAAACCCATGCTAACTCATAACTGCAAATTATCGACTTTCAGAAGACATTTTAACATTTAGCATGGGTACTCTCATATCATGTTTGCAATCAAGAAGTTGCTAATATAATATGAGGGAAGATGATATTGCAATATTTAAAATAACCAACACTATTTTGATGATTATGATTGGATTGCGGTTAGGTAGCAATCCGACCACAGCTCTATGTACCTAGGTACATTTCTGGGATAGTTATGGAAAACTAAGCTAATATAGATCAGGTGGAGTTTACTGTTTAATTTGGAAATCAGGAAATTTAAAAATGAATAAATTATTTTATACTTTTAGATACAGACAGGTTATTCTTTGAGGGTTTGCACGTCACACAAATAAATTTAGAATACTTTGCTTTGTTTCTAATTCTTATTATCTTCTCTTATTAATCATTTAGTTATCATCATAACCAGTTCCACTGGTTATGAAAATAACCAAAAGTGAAACTTGAAGTCAGACTACATGTTTTTGAATAACTTTTGCGTATCAACATAATATATTATATTTGTCACTAATGCGATGAATGTACGTTCTTGAATAGCTCGTCGGAAACAATAAATCTTGATTGCTAGATATCAGGGCTGTAGGACTGAAGAGGGTGCTGAACGCAGGTACCGCAGTACAAAAAGTAAGGATGCTTACCTGCCTGCCTGCTACCTTACCTGCTTCTTACCTTACTGGTGGATATGGAAATGAATTGTCAACAGTGAATTTCCTTTCTTCTTTGTTTTTCCTTGAAAAAAAAAATCGCACGCACACAGGGTTCCGTAGCACCAACTAAAATATAATAACAATACTTTTACCGCTCATTCATAGGTCGATTTACACTCAACAGCAAAACGAAATTTGTTTTTCATAGTGTGTTAATGAAAAACAATGTTACTGCTACAGTTTTATGAAAAAATCCCATATCTTAAAAGCCAAATATCAAATACGTTCATTTTACGTTCTACAAACTCACTTTTTTTAGAATTTTCCTCCTCTTACTTTAAAAATTAGAGCGGGGGAGGGAGGGGCACATTTTTTACGGCTTTAGAAGCGAATATATTGGGATCCAGTCTATAGTAAGCGCCAGATAAACGTGTAATAAAGTTCATTGCCCTTTCCTTAATTTCTCTGTAGGTACGCGGACAGTAAATTATGAATCGTTTTTCATTGCTAAAAAAAGGAAAGGATCACGATAGATTCAGGGCAGCTTTATGTCATTATTATTGTTTTCGGAATACACATATACATACTTATGTCAATAAATGTATGTGGGTCAATGGCCGTTATTTCACGTTTATCTGGCGCCTACCATAGTAGTTTCAATACCTGCTGGTATTTTACATGGAGCGACTGAATACTGTTTATGTACCTATGTATTACCAAAGAGTAAAGAGTGTATTATATTTAGTTCATAATACAATTATTATGTAATTCTTTAACATTTTACGTCTAAAATTGCATATCAAACGAAGAGCAGTATTCATTAATGAATTCGTTATGCATTGATAACTCAATTATATTTGCGTGAAAAAAAAATTACGTAAACGACCTGACCCGAGTAGAAAGGCATTCCGAATAATTTGACTGAAGTAAAGTAGCATGTAAATATTACATCAGATGGCGTTGATTTTTATTCGTCAGATTGATATGTAACTGTGAAGAATTTCATTGCAATTTGTAGGAAATCATAATATTTAATAACCATGGAGCTTGATTTGGGAGTTTTCAGTGATTTCGTATGGTGTGGGAAACTTCTAAAAGGAACACATTCGTGCAAGTTTTTTTCAGACCACCAAAGTTTTGCATTTGAACTTGGTAGAATATTTATAGAAACAGTATCATAGTAGAGAAAATAGTAAAGTACTGAGTAACAGTACAAATACAAAGTTGAAGGTACAAAGAACTAAACAAAATCAAGTGCACTTGCACTCAAGTCTGCGACTATTTGTATTATACTGATAGCTAATTGTGTCAACTGTCAGCCAACTAACCAAACAGCTCAATATGACACACATTTGAACGTTTATATTTCGAACACAACTCATAGTTCTGCAAAAATAAACAACCGTAATAACTAAAGTCAATTAGCGTGAACCGAAAGAAAAAAAAACTGATACTGGCTGGATACATTCAATGCTATAAAAAAAAGAAAACAAATAAATTCTACAATCGATTCGCCTCGGTGTTCAATGTCTAACGATGCTTACTGTACCTGCGTTCGTAAGTTGTGTGTAGCAATAGTTACTATTGCGTTGCTCCACGCCGTCATTTGTGTTAATGACCCGCATTTTAGCTGATATAGTTGTATAAATAGCAAGACTTGTGTACCAATGTCATAGTGTTAGGGAAGGAAGAAAGTGAAACCTTTCACTTTTTATGAGAAGATATCGTAAACATTGGTACCGAGTTTCTATGAAGGTGTAACAAAGTATTATATCAGTTCGGGGATGTCTGCTGGGGACCATCATCATATTGATTTTGATGATTTGTCTTAAAAAAAAACTTTTTTGCAAAAAAACACCGACTTCCAAAAAAAAACACTAAAAAAGTGGAAAATAACATTACTTTCGGAAGTCGGTGACTATGGTTTGTTTCATTGACTTTTTTGGCACCGACTTTTAGTTATAGTATCACACACAAATCCTTGTCAAGTATCAATTTCGCAATTTCTTTTACTTGGATGAAATTTTTTCCAGCTATTTTGATTTCAAAACCAAACTGCTGAACCGATTTTGATGAAATTTCTATGGGACCAATCGGGAAGTAGATCCATTCAGATAAAAGAAGAATTTTTCAAATCGGTTCATAAATGACGGAGATATGAGGTAACAAACACAAAAAAAAAAAAAAAAAACATACAACCGAATTGAGAACCTCCTCCTTTTTTAAAAAGTCGGTTAAAAAGACAGTTGTTAGTGGATATGACATGAATATCTAGTGAAATAATAATAGTTTTACTAGCATATTATCTAAAACTCAGCTGAGAGCAGACAATACTTTGAACGATATATTTTAATTTTGTCCGAGGTACAAAATTGATATAGGTATAAATAATATTAGTATGAAGGTTTACAGGAAAAAAATATGACGTGAACAAAAGTCTGAAAACCCGACTGAACAATTCTTTGTCTTAAAATCATTCTACAATACTAATGAATATTCATTACAAATCACGTCATCACAAAGAAAAACGTCGACAAACACACTGGTCGTAAGAATTTTCGAAAGACAGATCTTACATATTTATGAAACTAGCGATCGATCATAGTGATTCCAAAGAATTTCTAGAAAAAGTGCGCTTAATAACCCACTTAGTCTTCACGCGCGACAAGAATCGGTTTCCACCACCACGTCTTTACCTCATCTTAACTGAAGTAGTGTAAAGAAAATTATGTGTTAAATAGCATACTGTTATAGCTAGCTAGCTTCAAGCTAGCTTCAAGTTTTTATGAGTTCATTAAAATTAGTAGGCCGTCTGCTAAGCTATACAACTCAGACATGTCAATCGATAGAAATCTAGGCAAGCGTGTTTCGTCTTCAACCGCCTGTAATTGCGTAAAAACGGTGTACGACGCTTACTCGTTTTCTCCTACCGATTTGAGTAAAATTCCGAGCGTATATGTATAAGATATTTTGTTGTCATTAAAGTCATTATAAACGGTGTTTCTTTCGCTCTTAGTTCGATAAAAGGAATGAATAGAAAGCGGAATAGTATCCCCTCAATGTGTTATATTGTTATTTAGAGGTATGAGTACCGACTTAAGTCTAAAAGGAGTGACGACCGGAAAGCCTCAACTTGGGAGGAATTAATGGTGTCAACAGGGGTTGTGGAAAGTCAAGATTAAGTTAGCTAAAGTTGAACATATAAAAATCACGTGTCACTATGTTCGTACACGCTTATCTCCGAAACCACCCAACCGATTTCAATGAAAATTTGCGAATGTGTATGGTTGGTTTCATCCTGGAAGATAGGATAGTTCGGATTTTATAGATAGCGCCGTGCGGGCAGGGGCGGGTCGATAGTACACACGGCGACACATCAAGCTATACATTTCCAGTATAACATGGCCTCGCTTTATATAGATTTCCCGTACAGTGAGAGATCCGCATGAACTGGTATGTAAAGGTCATGAATAAGATGATAAAAATAAAACATAAAGATGCTTTGCATAGCCATTTTTTCTGCTTTCCGAGTTGTTATTTTGATATGACCCCAAACGTGCGAGATTCTTAAAAAAGGAAAAAAAAAACGCGTTGTATATTCAAGGATTTTATCACAACACATTGGCAGAATCGCTGGACTGGTTTGCTCGTCGTATGGTTACAACAAAATTAACCAGTTCTGCATCCAATTACGCTTTGCCAGTTTTTAATATATTGACTTGGAAACACCTTTGTGGTACCAACTGTCCAGAAATTGCATCAATAGTAGATACAGATGAGTCTACATTTGGCGGAGTTACGTTTGATTCTGTAACCTTAATGATCGCTGTTGTTCGAAAGCTGTATCCCCGAGGGGTTAGGCAGAGGTGTACCCACTAGTACACCGACATTTCGTCAGTTATGTTTAAGTCCCATGTAGTAGTAGTGTAATAGGGGGCGAGCCTACTGTTATCAACCGGGCACAAATCCAGACTCAGTAGCTGCTACTGAGAAATTCCTCATGGGAAAGCACAATAACACTTAGCCCGACCCGGGAATCGAACCCAGAACTTCATGCTCAGCAGTCGCGCTTGCCATCAACCGACCAACGAGGCAGTCAGTAAGCATAATTAGCCTATAATGTGGTCACTGCTGGAAAACAGGTCTAGGCTTTATGATAGGAGAGATCCATAACAAAATAACATAAAACAATTGGTACTTACTAACTAAAACACGTCTACAATCTCACCTTACATATCCAAAAGACGGTCTGTGTGCCGCAATCCAGTGGCAAATTATTTGGCCATCCACCCTACCGGCTACAGTAGCCACGAGGCTGTTGGGGCTGCCGCGCACCCGTGAGTGATGCGATTCGCAGAAGCAGCAGCGAGCCGAAATCTGGAACGCGTGGGTCCGCGAACATCCCCGATGGGCTACAGAAGCGCGGCAACCCCAGAATTACCCGGAACGCGTTATTATATTGGGCTCGTAGAGCATTGTACGAGCCCTGTGTATAAGTGACCCACAGGACACACGTGTACAGCGACTGACAGTAGGCTCTGAACAGTGTTAAATTGTGTAATACACGCGGGTGTGGAAAATTCCAAGACATGATACATCTATCAACCCGTACTGGGTTGATAGATGTATCATGTCTTAGAATTTTTGGTACGTACTCTAACACCCATATCTATAAACAAGTCAAAGTGATTACTTTAGTATCAGTAATAACATAAGATATGATTTTTATTCTGTAGTTTAGTAATAAAATTGCTTGAAGTAATAACTGTAAAAAGTTGGAATTCTTACCTTTGCTTTCTTTGACGGTAATTACTTCGCTGAAATTCTCGTCTATTGCATAAAAATAGTTGTATAAGTAATTACTTGAACTCCAGGAATTGAAAATTTTAACTTGACTAAAGACACCGGGGTGGTATGGTATCTATAAAAAAATTATCTGCGAATGTGAACACTTCCTAAGCTAAATACTCGAACGGAAGGACATTCTTCTGTTTTAGTAACAAGTACTTTACTTCATTACGCGGTAAATTAGTATTGTTTGCGATACTATACACTATTGTTACTTGGTCGTAAATTCTTTAGTCACACATTGCGTGTTTTTCAAGACATGTCTTACTAATCAGGGATTTTTCGGGTATTTTGTGGTAATTTTGTGTATTTTTCATTAAAAAAATGGTCAAATATTGTGTTGGTACATGTACCTATCCTCATTGTCATAACATCACGCTTGTTTTTCCAAAAGATTTAGGCAGAGGTTTATCCATAGTACACACACATTTCGCATGTTATGTTTCAGTTCCATGAAATAGGGGTTGAGATTTTAGCCATCAACCCCATACTCCGGGCTGCTACTGATAAATTCTTGAATGAAAAACCCTATAACACTTTGCCTGACCTGGGAATCGAATCCCGGACCTCATACTTACAACAGTAGTGTTTGCGACCTGTAGACCTTCGAAATATTCCCCTTTGGGCTCATATTTTAAAAGCACCAATGCTTACAGCACCAAAGGTATTCCCATTTGAGCAGCCATCACGAGGTAGACATTTTTTCAATACTTGACATATTCTTGTTACCTATTCATTTTACTGTCTTCAAATACCTTTTATACCTTACACGTGTCTCTATAAATTCCAATAGTAATTATTCAGCTTTTGTTAGTTAATTCTCAAAATAATTATGAGCAAGTCATACAAAAATGTGACTGCACTGTATGGGTCGTTAATAAAATTTACGTCAAAAATAACTTTTATGTGGCTGTATGACTGTATTTGTGTCAATTGGAAAATAAATTTATTTTAGTATGAAAAGAATTTAAACCTTGAAATACAAGTATCTATGACCTGGGTGTCTTGAGCGAGTAGTTTTTTCCTTCTGTGCAAGCCTGCTTCATCGTCCACCGCTTCATTGTTTACCTTACCTTTGATGGCAGTATTATTTTTAACTATATTTGAGTGTGTTTTTATACAGCTCCATATTACCCATACCGAGGTGATATTAAAGTCAAACTGCTATAAGATATGGTGGCGCAGACGCAGGTCTTCTTTATTTATCGTGAGGTTATAGTGCCTAACCTGGTGTCAGAGTTGTTATGCCGCCTATGGGCCTCTGACTTGGCTTTACATGTCGACTAGAAATATCTCTTAGGCATGCTGGTTTCCTCACGATGTTTTCCTTAACCGTAGCAAGTGATAATTATACAATACGCACAGAGTCTTGAGTTCGAACTCGATCCCTATGACCTTTCATAGGGATCGAGTTCGAACTCAAGACTGGTGATATGGTATTCATCATCACTATCATCAGCTTGCAGCAGTCTACTGCTGGACATAAGCCTCCTCAATCGCACGCCACTTAACTCGATTTTCGGCAACGCTCGTCAAGTTGCTACCAGGGAGATATTGGTCAATCTAATTTACATTTGCTTAAAATAAATGCAACCCACATTTTATACAAAATATACTTAAAATTGCAAAAGCGCTAACTTCTTATACCCAAATCTATTGTCATTCATTATAAAGATAACTGAATGAGGAGAATCTTTCGTAAAATTTTATTAATTATCATTATCATATTTGTATGTATAGATGTTTGTTACTCTTTCACGCAAAAACTATTGAACGGATTTGGTTGAAACTTGGCATTCAGATAGTTCATAACCTGGATTAATACATAGGCTACATTTTATCCCGGTAATACGATCCCGCGGGACAATAACTGAACTCCGCACGCGGGCGAAGCTGCGGGCATAAGCTAGTGCAAAATATACATTTATCTATTTCGGTATCGCTGCCTACATTCTTGACTTATTGTCTTAAGACGCGATCAACACACACATGCACATAATTATTGAGATTTTGTTTGATTTTGCACATTCTGTATTTAGACAAGACAGGTCTACCTTCAGATATCGTGACATACAGACCTGTTTTTTTTCTCGTAGATTGAATAGTATTTCGTAACTATTGCTTATAAGAATTATATGGCCATGGCTTAGAAAGAAGAATGACCAGTTAAAGTAATTTGTACCCAAAACTATTTTAAAAAACAGCTTTGTACAACATCTCTTCCATCTCAACAGACGCGTACTGTACCTCAGAGCCAGTTTCCTCTTCTGAGTCTATTCAACTAATCTTGCAATAAATGATGATTTAAGTTGCTGCGTTGTTTTCATCTTCGTTACAAGACACACGATAGCAACCTTAATAAGCTAATAAATCCATTTAAATAAAGATTGGTTTGATAAAGTAGAAATCTATTAAATCATTTACTGATCACAGTTCCATTATAACCCCAGGAAAGACTTAAATGTTTATTAAATTAAACACACCTTTATACAGAAGAAAGTGTGAAACATAAACCTATCGATACCCGTTACATTTTGACTTTCTGGAAATTAAGTACTTTATAGTAAGCTTGCATAGGTTTCTAATATACCGTTATAAAGCGTTATTGACGATAAATATGTAGTTACTTGTTGCATAGCTATTAAGCTACTGGCTTAATTAGGTTGCTTATTGTTAACGCACGACATCTAATTTGAAAGGAGAAATCAGAATCTTGGGCGTAATTTAAAGGCTTGTTTCAACGATATTAGCGTAGTAATTCGTAATAATGAAGGCATGCTTAGTAGCGAAGATGCACGAGTCATGTATGAATACAATTACTAGATATTCTTTCTATTCCGAGAAATATAATAAATAATAAAAAAAAATCGTTTATTGTCACAAAGAAACATACATTAGTATACACTGATTAACAAGATGCTAACTACGCTGCAGAAGTCTGTATACAGATATTGTGAGCCCTGCCTCTTAAACTAGGATAACCTGTATCTTAAGAGACAGCGTTCAGCTGTGGGTTACTTAAAATTAGGGATCATACAACTGCGGACTGTGCCAACCTATTGTTCGTGTTAACAGTCAGATTTATTTTTAATTAATTAAAGCCACGATACTTTTTAGCTGACATTTGGACATTTTCCTTTATATTATTGATATTAAAAAACTTTTTAAGCGCCCTCAAGCGGATACTGTTGGTATTATTTTGTACAAAGTTACATTATTGAATAAGTTTATGACATTGTGCTCATTTGCGCAGCATTAGAATACAGTAGGTACAGTTAAAAGACGTCTTGTAACTGATTCCAGTAAGCAGTAAACCTTAGTGCTTTATGTTTTCTTAGCAATATTACTAAGGGAAACTTAAAAGAAAGAATAGATTACGGATTCTTAAAATCGATTATGATATCTTCGAACTATTAAGTTTGTGTTTATTGTTTAATCATCTATTGTGTGAAATCTAATATTCTAAGAAACAATAAGATTGTTGTCTGCTGTGTAGACTATGGCTTGGAACTTTTTTTATTTAAAATATAACATCACGGTAACGCCTGTAATTTATGTAAGGTTAGGTTAGGTGAACCTTAATAGTTCACCTACATTTAATTTTTTAGTCCTATGTAATTGGGGGCGAGCCTATTGCCATCAGTCGAGCACATATCCAGACTCCGTGGCTGCTCCCGAGACATTCTAGATGGGAAAAAAACTAAGAACAGCTTGCCTGACCCGGGAATCGAACCCAAGAACCCAAGACCTAATGCCCGGCAGTCGTGCTTGAGGCCACAACACAAAATTGCCGCTTTGTCCATTCCAACATCAGATAAGCAGGCCACTGCATCACAATTTTTTCAAGAGTACATAAATGCTTTTATGTCTCCGTTCCTGATAATTATGTGATACCACTAAGCAATTTAAACTGAAGGGAACCAAAATTGCTCAATAAAGCTACGCGAAAATATGTCAAAACAGTACTAGAACTAGGTACATCATGATAATTAGATAATGCGAGCTTACGATACGCAGCAACCTCAACTTGCAAGACGAGATGCCTGTGCGCAACGGGGAAGATAGCGGACTTCTAAAGGAAAATGCACATTGAAAACTTTAATTATTTGTTGTAGGTAGGCTGTAAGACATAGGTTTAAAAAATATATATTAGCACGACTGAAAACTTCAGTTGCTGAAAATATGTCTTTTAATAGCAAAATATTATCAAACATAAACATAACACAACATTACGCATGTAACCCAAGAAGGGTTAGGCAGTGGCGTACCCATTAGTACACCCACATTTCGCCAGTTATGTTTAAGTCCCATGTAATAGGGGGCGAACCTATTGCCATCAACCGAGCACAAATCCAGACTCCGTGACTGCTGCTATATTGTCAAAATTAAACGTCAAAGGTGTCGTTTCGTTTCTAGGATGCAGAAAACGTTAGTCATCGAAAAAGGTTGACATCTAACTCAAAATTGAGTGGCGAAGATAACTGTAATCAACATGTTTACATAATTGTGCTTAAGCTTAGTTTGCATAAAACACTGTACGAAAGCTACACCTAATCAATAGTACAGTGAAAGAAAGAATAAGTATTTATTTGTATCGCACAGGACAGAAAAAGTCGTCGCAAGCGCAACTGCTGTGCTTGAGGAAGTTAAATATAATTGGGAAAATGTAGGTGTACTATTTTGCCCTGGCTGGAGGCCTTAAATTCAAGGCATCCACAGGATATTCCGGTTAAGCAGACGACAACCTCCTAGGTTGAACTGCGAGATACCATTCACAAAAAAAAAATTACTATTAGGTACACCTCTGCCTCTCCTTTCGGGGATTGCGGGCGTGATGATATTATGTTAGGATAGAAGAAAATGATTTCATTAACAATAAAACAAAATACAGTGCAGTTACATTCTGTAGTCACCTTTAAACTTGCGGTTTCATGTGCAATGACTCCGTTGTGTGCTGCTCCTAATGCAGTCACACCGGACGTGGCCAGGGATTGTGTTACCTAAGCCTAAGAAAATATTCTAGGCAGTGCAAAAGGAGAATTACTATAAGATGGTTCTTTGGTACAGTTATATCTGATCTGGGAGAGTAAGTATACCTCGTATGGTTTGTAATTCATTCTTGTTTTCGATCCCAACACGACCCTCATCAAGTCACCCAGTTTGATTGAAAATGACCATTAACCTATTTTTATAAGAAAAATGATAACAGATGACCTACAGCTGCTATTATCATTGTTTTCTCTTAGAAGTAATGAAATATACAACAACCGAGGACTTGACAAAACATATCTCCAGCAATTTATTTATCATTGCTTTTAAAGCTACCAAATAAATGGGATCGCACTCAAATATCGATGATGAAAATCGATCCTAACAAATAAAACCACCACAACACTTTCTCATGCCCGCATTTTTAAAACCACTAGAAATAAGTAATATACAGGCACCTTCAGGTAATTCCTCACGTAGAAAACTTTGCAGTGATTGTTTTATACAATACCAGCGGTTGCTGGTAAATCCTAATGTTTTATCCACAAAAACATTAGTATTTCCTTCTGTTTATAAAGTCACCGTGGGAAAATGTGCGCAAGCGGCCGACTTCCATTCATACACACTTGTAACACGCAACGACACAGTGGCAGTGTGCACTCGGCTAGGCGTCATAACAGCGATACCGCGAAGGTTAGTAGGGGCAAAAGAGTAGACATTTGTCAGAGACCTAGCTTCACGTGTAGGTACGTGCTAGGTAGAGAGTGCCCTGTTTTTGTTCAGATTGACACACTACGTTAATTTACCGTGATATAACTATTTCATACAACTGCCAATAAGTGACGGTTATGATTTAATATTATATTATGTAAAATTTAAGTTGGTATACTTAGTAAATTTTGATAAAGTAATTGTTTACATGACGTGTTCTCGACATTGAAGTGATTGTCCCATCACGATCACGTCACATCGGTGAATTTTCAGTATTCTCACGCATATACAACAATTAAGTGACTTTTATTATTAGCTGCATGTTATTTATTGTTATAGTATTGTATTTTCTAATAAGGACCTATGGTATCACATTGTACGTATCAAGTTTGGTCTCTGTTGGTTACATATTCTTGTGTTCGGCATGCATAGTAGGAAAACGAGTGCGGCCTATTGACTTACAAAATTACATAAGAATGAAAAACTTTATGATAGGTGTTACGGTGGGAAATGTGCTATAAAACTTATGTAGGTAAGTTTTTATAAGAGTTACCACATTTTCTCATGCAGTAGTGAACATGTGTGTTTGTAGAAATTATGTTGTTTTCATTCAGGAAATACTTAAGGGATTACTAAATCTTTTTATTTACATTATTTTATACATTACTTAAACTTATGTGATGTATCAAGTTTGAAATTCTGTTTTCGCAAATATGTAAGTAAGTTATTTTTATATAATGAATTAAGCCTTGAAAGCTTCTACTAAAACAGCTGCATTATAATCTATACAAGCGTTGTCATTTATTCCAAGCCTTCCAAATTCCGCAACATCATTCATCCGTAGAGAAACCAGCTTCTAACATTTATGTAATAAACATTTTGAAGCAAAACTGTGTTAATAGTTTATCCCAAATACTATGTTATACCATTTTCTATCATGTACTGACTTGATGATAAGTCTGACTACAAAATGTCAGAGAACTGGCCTAGAAGTTGCCTAAATTCACACATACGTACAGACTCACACAGGTTTAAGCAATCAGGAAATCCCCTTTACTTTATATTTTAATAAAATGTTTATCGGCAAAGAACCTGCTTTAAAACGTAAAAAGATTATTAGTTTGAAGAGTGTATCACCCGTATCTATAGTCAAGTTAAAGCAATTACTTGAGTTTAAGTAATAACTAATGCAATTTTTTTTATCCAGTAGACAAGAATTTAAACTAAGTAAGAACCGTCAAAGAAAGCAAAGTTAAGAATGTTAACTTTTGACAGTTTTAGCTTCAAGCAATTACTAAACTACAAAATTAAAACCGTATCTTACATAATGACTTTTAGTCAAGTAATCACTTTAATTTGTATATATGTAGATACGGGTGTAAGAGTGAATATAAATGCTCCCGATCTGTACTCTAAGGGTCTGCAATCAGTGAGTTTGCATTGACTCTCATCGGAACGCAGTCCGTCGGTCTACACTCAAAGCATGACGTAGGCCTGACGTAGCACCCATTCGGCGGTTGCGTCAGGCGGTTCGATCACAATAGCTGTGAAAGTATACTAGAAAGTGCAAGTCCACTGTCTCACGTACACATTATATCAGACGGGGATTTACATAACAATTACACTTTTGTGGGTAACTGGAGCGATATTATGGATGAACTTAGCACTTCTTGTGATTTAAGGTCAGTGAGTTTTACCGTTTCTCGAATAGATCACTGTGAAACATAACGTTACTAAAATCGATTGAATATTAATGAATTTCACAACTTTATTTATATACTGGACAACCTTGCTTCTAATTTGATGGCTGATATTTTAATTTATTGTTATGTAAGATTTTGATAATTATATTAATTGTAAATGATTTAAATGATGCCAAAATTTCTATGTAAAATACTTTTAATATGGCCACTAGGGCCTAGAAATATGACATTGAAACAGATGTGACTAAAGTTACTGTATTAGTATGTAAAAATAATCAAAAAACGGATAAAATTTTATGGCTTCTAGATTTCACTTGGCATTTATTAAGATAACGTTTCCGTATCACGCGAAGAGACAATAATAATATTAAGCTGTTAAGCTAATTAGAATCTTTTGTATTCGATTTCCATGGTTTGATTTCCACAAAAAGACGAGTAGAAAATCGAGTTCCGTACGCCGAGTTACTATTTCGATTATGGCGTAAGAATCGAATGAGAGAAATTGCTTATGAATCGAGTACAATCAAGTATGGCTGTTGTAGTGATGACCTATCAACCTGTCGCTGTGCTCACCACATCCGTTAAAAATATATTACATCATCGAGGTACTGATGTTCATCATTTATGAGGCAGCTCTCGTAATACGGCTAAGTACTACACACACTACTTTTACATTTATCTTGACTGTAACAAAGACACGTTGAAAGACACCAACCCGGTGTGTTTGATTGCTTTTAGTAGCCGGTACTTATAAACAGTCACTCTTATGCAGTGTATTTTTTAACATAAACTAAGGACAAGAATTGCGTGAATCAGGCTTAACCCTAATCATAATCTATGACTACTTATAATCGCCTAGGAGACCATTTTATAAATAAAATGACATTTTGTTCAAAAAAAAAACTTTTACTTCTTCTTCTTTTTGGAGTTTTTTCGATGTTGCTTCCATTTTTTACAGTTTGGGCCCAGCAGGTGTCTCAGAAATTATAATAATACTAGCTGACCAGCGCAACTTCGTATGCGTAACATTTTTGATGGATGCTCCGCTCCTGTCGGTCGCAGCGTGATGTTATAGCCTATAGCCTTCCTCGATAAATGGGCTATCCAACACTAAAATATTTTTTCAATTCGAACCAGCAGTTCCTGAGATTAGCGCGTTCAACCAAAAAAACTAACTCAGCCTCAGCTTCAGCTTCATAATATTAGTATAGATTTAAAAAAAAACCCATGTTCAACCTGATAGTCCATGAGGTCACGACAGGCGTCTTATGATCCGCTTTGACTATCCGATTTCCTAAAAGAAAACGTGTACTGATAAATAACACTAATTAAATGTAAAGACTTCCGCCACAAACCAAATATCAGACAATTAAGTCGCCGCATTGAAGCCTTAACCTTTACAACGTTTTAAGACCTGCACTATCACAATTCCACATGTCTTATTACAAGCTACAAGTTTTTGTTCGTTAAAAACATAATGAGTTCATTAAAAATACTGTGCAAAAAAGTTATTATGTTGTGTACAATGATATTCCCACAATATTGGGTGTAAGTGAGACAGAGAATTATTATGTTTGTCATGCTTTGTTGATTCGAGGCTCTGAACATAAGGACACGCGAGACAGCTAGCATTTTTCTTTTTTCTTGAATTTCAAGATGGCCGTGATGAAGTAGAAATTATTCTGAGATCCAAAATTTTCAGTAGGAATATACCAAAAACTTAGAAATTATAAGCGATGACGAATAATTTTGTAATTTGGAACTTTTAGCTGATGCAGAAGCAAAAAGGTGCAATAGGTTTTTTTTTTAAATACCTAACTTGGACATAAAATAATCTTGCAGCAAGTTTCGTTGCTTAGGTACTTTTTTGTATGAATATTAATATTAAAAATTCTATGTACATATAGCCTCAGCGACTTTGAAAATAGAAAGTAGTTTAATTCCAAATTATTAATCTTGGTTAGCTGAGTTATTGTGCAAACATGATCCGTTTAATTAGTCTCTAATACTTTTCTATTCTGTATTATACGACACTTTTAGAACAAGTTTGCATGATTTAATTCATACAAGCAAATATTGAGCAGTATCTATGGTTCAGCAGCGCTTAAATGACGTTTTCAAAAGGGCCTTGTTATGGAATATTTGTGAAATTGCCTGTGAAACTTAACATCATAACATAACATCACACCTGAAATCCTCGAAGTGTTAGGCAGATGCGTACCTAATAGTACACCCACATTTCGCCAGTTATGTTTAAGATCCATGTAAGAGGGGGCGAGCTGATTGCCAGCAACTGAGCAGACATCCAAACTCCGTGGCTACTAAGGGAATTCCAGATGGAAAACATCATAACACTTTGTCCGACCTGGGAATGGAACCCACTAAATCAACGAGACAGCCTCAGAGTCTACGGAAATTGTGTAATAAACTAGACGACAGCAGTATATTATGTCATTTTTTTACTGGCCGAATTGAACAGCAGTATGTCACAAAGGTCTATCAAGCTTGAATAAAAAATCAACAAAAGCTGGTTACGCAATCCTCTATACGAACTCGATATTTAAATATCTAAGTCGATTGTCACGAATAGTGATGTAGAATGCAGACCGTGCGTCGTTTTGTTGATATTATCGATACTGTTTAAGTTCGTTGGTCGAGTTGTCACAAACGCGACTGCTGACCATGGGCTCCTGGGTTCGATCCCCCGGTCTGGTAAAGTGTTATATGGTTTTCCATCAGCAATTTCTCAGTAGCATCCACGGAGTCTTGATATGACCCGGTTGATGGCAATAGGCTCACCGCCTATAACTTGGGACTTAAACATAACTGGTGAAATGTGGGTGTACTGTCCACCTCTGCCTAATCCCCCTTGAAGATTACAGGCGTGATGTTATGTTATGTTTAAAGTTGAGGGTGGAGACCCGACTGCCTACTTAGGTTACTTAACAATAGTAGTAGGCCACGACCGATGTGAACGCCCATTTACAAGTACGTTCGGTTTGAGTGACTAGGCTAGTAAAAGTATGTTATTGTATCGAAATGAACTAAGTGCCTACTGTGTCAATGTCTGTTTAAGCAGGTACCAACCTACAAATACTTCAATTAGATATTTTTATTTAGAAGTCGCAGTCGCGTGGTTGATCGTCAGGTTAAGCCTGGGATGGGTGACCCCATTACTTAACGGGTTTCCTCCGTGCCTAGGAAAGCACGGTAAACCGTTGGTCCTGGTTGTCAATTGTAGATCTTTGACAGGCGTTACAGATAGTCAGTGGTCCAAAAGTCTGACAACCAGTCTTACCAAGGGGTATCGTATTACCCAGTACTAACTGGGTTGTGGAGGTCAGATAGGCAGTCGCTCCATATAAAATACTGGCATTCAGCTGCATCCGGTAAGACTGGAAGCCGACCCCAACATAGTTGGTAAAAGGGTAGGCAGATGATGATAAATTAGAAGTCGCAGTTAATAAATAGTAACTATATAAAAACTTTTTTGCAAAAAAAAACGACTTCCAAAAAAAAAAAAAACACTAATAAAAGTGGAAAATAACATTACTTTCGGAAGTCGGTGACTATGGTTTGTTTCATTGACTTTTTTGGCACCGACTTCCTATTTGCCTAGGCTTCTGTCAATTATGTTGGGGTCGGCTTCCAGTCTAACCGGATGCAGCTGAATACCAGCATTTTCCATGAAGCGACTACCTATCTGACCTCCACAACCCACTTAGTACTGGGTAATACCCCTCCCTTGGTAAGACTGAATTTAGTTTTGGAGTACATTATATATATGAAAAATTTCGTATAATGAGCTGTCACATTTAATCAGATATTAACTTATTTATAATATTTGTACAGTCACCCTTATTCTTTCCGCAATTCAACGTCCATAATTTTTTTTATTAAAAACAATACGGTCGTCAGTACACCGATGCCATTAAGTGACAATCCGACAAAGTTATTCGTTTAAACACGTGGGAATCAGGAAGCAAGGTTGCGCAACAGCCGCACGCCGGTTGTTTATAATCTGATAGTGTTCTCTTCCGCAGCAACTAGGTACCTACACCTATCATAATTTTATCAAATTGCAATCTACGTTCTCTTACATGGTATTCGCTTTATGACTTGTAAATACTACGTGAGATTTCACGTTCTGTGAAATGCGGATGATTTATCACTTCTGGGGAAAATTTTGTTTTTTATTCCCGGTTTAGAAGCCCTTTGCAGTAGTTCACATTAAAATAAAGCTTCAACGATGAAACATTAATTCATTAATTAGCATAGGATTCGTCATCTTAGTGGCTTCCGAGGGTTTTTTTCGAAAATAGGCTCGGCGGTTTCGAAGGCCTTCGATCACTCTACAGACTAATTTAAACGAAGGCAGCTGATGACGTGTAATTTTAATTACACAAACTAATATTGCAAAAAAGGCAATACGGAAATAACGACGTTTATATTTAATTCTGTATACCGCAAATCGGACATGATTACACGAGGTCGCTTCTTATCCAATCAATCATGTCAAAGATTGGGCATCTTAGCTTTCTAATTGCACAAATGGCAAAGATCAGGACAAGCCGACAAATTGCTTGAAGGAAGTCACCAAAAATTTACATCTGCGTGTGTAATCTGTGGTCAGGGTCTTTAATTTAGGGTTCCGTAATCAATGTTAACGATATCTCGGATGTTTGGAGCCGGTTTGTTTGTTTATAATGTCGGTTGTCGTAATGGTTAGAAACTACCGCGTCATAGCTTCCTATGGAGTGCTAAGACGTTAGTTACGAAATGCATAACTAATTGCCTGGAAATTTTCATGTTGAGAACATAACACAACATCACGCCTGTAATCCCCGAAGGGTTAGGCAGATGTGTACCTAATAGTACAGCCACATTTCGCCAGTTATGTCTTAAGTCCCATGTAATACACAAATCCAAACTCGGTGGCTGCTACCGAGAAATTCCGAATGGAAAAACCCAGTAACACGTGGCCCGACCCGGGAGTCGAACCCAGGGCCTCATGCTCAGCAGTCGTGCTTGCGACCACTCTACAGACGAGGCAGTCATCGAGTGTATGTTGTATGTTTGTTGAGCACTTGAAATTAAAATTCTTCGCTCTATATCCTGTATTTAAGAAGCTGTAAACATTAAAGACTTGTTAAACTGGTGTCAGCCTATTTCCACAACCCTCCATTCAAAGGTTCTCATTTTAATCTCCAGCAAACTGCAAAATGACTTTTCATTTCATTCCAAACATAAAATCTCTCGCAAGGTTACGCTATATAAAATTCATTGAACCAGATTATACTTTAAATAGCAAAGTATTTCGTAATTGGTGTTTCTACGGAACCTAACTTGCTCAAGTGGGTGAATATAACCGGATATTTTAGCACTTTTTGTATGTGTTAATATTGCATTTATAATTAAACTGAGACAGCTGAATCCGTAAGTTATTATTACGAAACATGGTTAGAATTTATTGATAGTAGATTGTTATCGTACTAATGCCAGATATGGTTATATTTTTAATGGGCCAATGATGTTGATGTATCGTAGTTCTATGAGTTTACGCAAAGGTGACTGCCAAGACCTTAAAACTTAAGGTATGTAAAATGTTAAAACAATTTTCCCTATCTATATCTATCTATACTAATATTATAAAGCTAAATGCTAAGAGTTTGTTTGTTTGGAAACGCGGTTAATTTCAGGTACTGGAGGTTCGTATTGAAAAAATATTTTAGTGTTGGTTGGTCCATTTATCGAGGAAGGCTATAGGCTATATACCATCACGCTGTGATCAATAGGAGCGGAGCATCAAACAAAAATGTAACGCAGACGAAGTTGCGTGAGTCAGCTATTATTATATAAAGTAAGAAACTGACTGGCTGACCTGATTCACTGACTGATCGATCAACGCACAGCTGAAACTGCTATGGCTAGAAGCATGAAATTTTGCACCAACGTTTCTTAAATGACGTAAGTGTGCACTAAGAAGGGATTTTTGGAAATTAATCCCTTAAGGGGTTAAAATAGGCGGGCAGCGGCTAGTTTAACACAAAACTGTAGGTAGCCTATTAAGTTGTCATTAAATAATTATTAAACAACAGAGCCTCAAAATGTTCAACATCTCCTTGAATGAAGTGCTCTCACAACAATTCTTGCATTCGGGGTTTTCCGAAATACGACATATTGCAAAATTGACCATGTGTGGTTATATATGTACGAAACTTATGTGCTAGCTATTTAGCCATTATAATTAGCCTTACAATAGAAACTGGGTATTTATAATAGGCATTTAAATGAAATAAAAAAGGTTATGACATCACTTTATTAATTGAGAAATAATGAAGGTGTAAATCCACTTTGAGTTCAAACTGGGTAACTTAGGTCACCTTCAAAATTAAAATCTTCGCATCAATACATAAAAAACATGATAAAAAGCAGTTATCCTTCACTAGTTCGGTTAATTTTGACAAGATGTGACCGACAGAGTATTCATGGGGTGACTAATTGCGACCTTTTTCATAAAGACCCTATTAATACAATATTATATTACTGAACTTATAAATTCAAGTGTCGTTGGGGTTTTCTATCAGGAATTGCCCACAAATAGTCTAAATTTGTGCCCGGTTGATAGAAATCAGCTCACACCCCCCCCCCCCCCTTACATGGGACTTAAACATAGATGGTGAAATTAGATGTTATATTATTTGTGCACCTCTTCCTAACCCTTCGGAAATTACAGCTGTGTTGTATGTTTTATGTATGTTTCAAGTAGTTACAATATTATACTAAGTTACATTACGAACTTAAGGTTCTTCTGAAGGAAACTGTACGTTAACCATGTAGCCACTACTAACATTTACGTCACTGTACTTCTTGTAAAACATTTGTTAGTATCAGGCCAAGGCTTGCGTATAGTTCTTGTTAGAACTTTTTTAGTTATTTCTGGCTTGTAAACAGGTTCCATACAATGAGTAGCAGCTATCATAAATATTGTAATGAGTCGATTGTTTAAGTTCGCTTTGAACAGAGATATTAAAAACACATAATTGTGCCCGATGAGATTTCATATCGGCAAAAAATTATGAAATATCGTTCTCTATTAAACCCTTGTATGGAAAAGTTTTGAAAAATCTTTCCATAGTGCTCATTTTCGTCGTATACTGAACTCATCATCTGCATAGCATTTTCCAAACTACGTTGGGGTCGGCTTCCAGTCTAGCCGGATGCACCTGAATACCAGTATTTTCCATGAAGCGACTGCCTATCTGACCTCCACAACCCACTTAGTATTGGTTAATACGGTACCCCTTGGTAAGACTAAATTTAGGAGTACATAATAAATCGATCGATCTGAGCGCCTGTTATTGTTTAGCTCCTTGTGTACTGAACTCTTGTGCAAAATTTCAAGGGTCAAAAACCAGCTTGTTGCATTATTTGTCAGTAAATGAATCAATTTAAAATATTATTAAGTAGATCGAGACTTTACCAGAGATATATGTATTTTGAGATTGTAATTAGTACGTTATCTTTGCATTTATTCAAAGTCATAGTTGCATATTGCATGTGCACTGTTGAACTTTGGCCTAATGACTTTCCAATGTCACAAAGTAGATATTTTGCTATGATTACTATAGTTAGCAGATATATGTATGTAGATGGCTAGCTTAACATACCATATTCAGCCTATAAATATATGGATATAGTAAACTCCAGATAAACGTGTGATAAAGTTCATTGCCCTTTCCTTAATTTCTCTGCGTAGGTACGCGAACAATAAATAATGCATCGTTTTTCATTACTAGAAAAAGGAAAGGATCACGATAGATGTCGATTCAGGGCAGCTTTATGTCATTATTATTGTTTTTGGAATTAAGTACGTCAATAAATGTATGTGGGTCAATGACCGTTATTTCACGTTTATCAGGCGCACTATAGAAACGAGGTGACTACTGAGATGACGAGTAATAGAGAAGTATGGAAGAAGAAGACATGCTGCGCCGACCCCAAATACTTAGATTGTGGGGATAAGAGCAGGAGAATGATGATTCATCCTATAATGTTTCCACTGCTGGAAAACACTATTAGACCAAGTGCAGTGGGGGTTGGTGGATATGTCGCAGGTTTTACATAAAATTAGGTTTTTGATCAAAAACCTAGTTCATAAACGAAATCTCCTAACCTACCTACAATTGTAGGGGACCTATAATTGTAGGGAACAGCTGATTTTTTTTATATTCAGGGTGGGTCCCATAGCAAAAGTTGTTCATAATGATGAGTACAGTGATAGTGATTAAGAGATCAAGTGTATGAACAGATAGACCTTATATAATATATAAATGATGATCATTTAATATTTAATCCAATCATCAACTACATAGCGGAAAAACGTTGCTACTGATTTTTTATGTTGTTCCGGGTTTCAAGGGCAGACTGCAAAGCATAAAAAGCAACCGAAATCAATGTCAATGTTAACAATTGAAGAGACCAAATGAATGGTCGGTTTCCATTCTCATAATACGGAG
This sequence comes from Standfussiana lucernea, assembly GCA_964057025.1. Taxonomy (NCBI): domain Eukaryota; kingdom Metazoa; phylum Arthropoda; class Insecta; order Lepidoptera; family Noctuidae; genus Standfussiana; species Standfussiana lucernea. The sequence continues at coordinate 8,792,532 of OZ059793.1, forward strand.
TAACATCAAAACAAAAGCTTAATTAACTGTGGCAAATCATGTCGGTCGACATAAAATATTGAAGAAAATACTCTCTACACAGTACTCTACAAATTATCGTAATCACTAAGTATAATATTGTACTGGCTTTAATTTAGTTTCACTGTTTTATACGTTTTCTCTGTTACAAAAAAAAATACAATAATTATTTAGCAATTAACAATAGGCTACTTAATAAAAATCTTTTATTAATATTTTCACTGACAGATAACTGAAGAACTTGAAACAAAAAGAACCATAGCAGGAGTGATACATTACGAGCCTCCATGTTAAAATCCACGTGCATTGATGACATTTAATTATATGAACATTACATGACAAATCAATACAAGCATATCGTTCAAATTCAAGCATGGCTGCGTGTATCTATCTACCCAGATTGATAGGTGAGAGAAAAAAGATAGCTGACTTTATATTTTTATTGTAGGTTAGTTCTTCGGACGTTGAAATGTGATCTGTTCAAATCAGTCGCTCATATGATGAAGGTTAGTTATGCACTCTATTAGGGGATGCATTTTGCAAAAAAAAATCGTATTTTTGCAAAATGTTAGGGGTAACAGGGTTCAAACAAAATGGATCAAACTTTGGACGTTCGTCAATTTTACACACTGTAATTAAATAAAACTTTTATGTAAATAAAAGAAATAGCTTAGACTTAGCAGGGCTAACAAACTTTGATTACCAAGCAGGTCTGCATAACTCGGTTAGCAAATTTGCATTGGAATCATATAAGTATATTTTTTCTAATTTAATTGAAAAACAGCCAGTAGGTTTTCATTACGTAGACCAGGTGGGTTATATGTTAACCCAGGAATGTTTTAGTTTTATTCCGAGAGTGGGAAAGAGATGCGATGGTAACCCCACAGGAGCCTACAAGTCAAAAACAACCTTTTTTAATAATGTGAAATCCGTTACAACTGTACTGAAAATTACACGGGAGCAGTGATTTATAGGCCAATAAATATAAGGTGATTTTTAGGTTGATTTATTTCTTTGTGACATGAATTTTAAATGTTGTCAGAGAATGCCACTCCATAAGCTTGATGCGCCTACTACGTAATAGTTCACTCGTTAATCAGTTTCAAAGATTCGCTCGGGTGGAACTGTACAATGCGTTCTATGCATTTTGTATGGGAATTGCGACGCGGAATTTTCGACTGGATGTGTCACAGCAAGCCGAATTGCGTGACGTTATTTTCGACAGGTGTGTCGCTACTCTGAATACACGTGTGACGTCTGACAGGGGAGGATGAAACAAGAAAACGTGTTCCGCCGACCCCAAGTAGAAGGGGATAAGGGCATTAGGGCAGGCAGATGATGATGTGTCGCTACTATAATTTCCAAGACGCTAGAAGAGCTTTGTCGAAGAAACCAAACTTCGTTTCTTTGGTTTCTTCCACAATGCAGATGGACTGTATGAAAGACGATAAATAAATTGGGATACCGTCAAGAGAATAATAAGTTCTGTGGATCTTTACCAAGATCTTACTTATGCAACGCGTCAATAGAATTAGTGTTAATTATTAAAATCTTATGATAATAAGATTTTGGAAGTTCGAACTATGTACGTGAATGTCAAATGAACAATTACCACAAGAATGCTAAGTAAAGCGGATGTTTTATTTTACATAAACACATGAATGGGTTTTTACTGATTTTCACAGCATTAGCTTATCAATTCTAGGTAGTAGATACGAGTTTTTAATTACCATAGTATTTACAGTCGTTTTGCGTCGCCTTCTAGCTCGGTTATATTTATTTACGCAGTCAATTTAATTTTCCAGTAAATTTCTTCTAGAAGAACGAGACAAATACCATGATAAAAAATACATTAATCTGTACCATCCCTACTAGTTCACCATGCCGAAAAAAAAAACGAATTAATTTTGAAACACAACTCTGTGTGTACCATCTTCCCCTATACGCCGGTCGTATAAGGGAGGGCGGGATTACTTTTCCCATCTGGCTCTATATAGAGACAAAAGGGAACAAGTCCTTTTCCGCATACCGAGCACGTGTCACCCTTCAAAGCTGTCATTTGTTTTTGGCATAAGCAAGTGAAAATAGCCGTTATGGAGCAACCTTTTAGCTTATAGCCTTCTCCTAACATTTGATTCAAATAAATTCGCATATCTCCTGGGTGGTAATACCACATCAGTATGCTACCGAGTCCCTGGAATGTTCTTTGTATGATGATTAGCTGAATGAAGGAATGGTCGCTGGTCAAGATAACGACGATTGACAATTAACAAATTTATGGCTTCAATGACCTACTCGGCTGCCATTGTTAGTGAAATTCTTTGAAAATGTGCCTTGTATCGATAAGTACTTAAATTAAATGAAAGGTTACTGCTTGCTGCTTGGTGAGTGTGTTAAGGGTTGTGTAGGTATTGTGCATCGTTGTATTCACGTTTCATCATCTACCTAGCCTTTTCCCAAGTATATTAGGGTCCGCTTCCTGTCCAGTATTTTACATGAAGCGACTGCCTATATGACCTCCACAACCCAGTTAGGACTGGGTAATACCTTTAGTATGACTAGTTGTTAGAATTTCGAGCTACTGTGACGACTGTCAGAGATCTACAAATCCCACTCGGTTTGTAATGGGTGGTCACCCATCCACGGACCAACCTATGCAAGTTCGACTTAACCTGAAGATCGACCGAGCAGCTGCCATTATTTAACCACGAACTTGTATTTACGTTTAATGATATATTAGTCAGTATGAATATTTTGAGTCGGTGTAAAGAGAAAACATTTAACTTGGTTAGGTGTATACGTATGTATATCGGTTGATCTATCGACTGTAACTACACAAAAATGTAACGTAAAAAAACATTGATAAGAAAACAAGTGAAAGAAAAATGAAAAGTTAGAAATGAATCACTGATAGTTACAAGTTACAACTCGGTCGTTATGATAACATGGGCATACGCATCGAAGCGATCGTTGTTGCGAAACAAAATAATCTGTGACAAATACAGAAAAAAAAAAAATTGTAGTATGTTATTTTTGAAATTTTTGTTTTTCAAATTTCGTAGGGCCGAATCCCAGATCATCTCCACACTTAAGGGCTGTTCTCAAGGAGGCGGCTACCATGCGGGATGTGGGACACGACTGCGCGTTTTTTGTTGTAATGAAACGCGACTATTCGCGCCATTTTACCATTGTGTTTGTGTGAAATAACTTTTTAAACTGTATTTAGGTACTCTATCGTTTGTCAATATATTAGCTATAGTTTGAACGGTCGAAACATCCATATAATATCTTCTATACTTATATTATAAAGACGTAAAATTTGTTTGTAAGTTTGTATGTAGGGGTAATCTTCGGAACTCCTGATCCGATTTAGAAAATTCAGTAACGGGCAGCTACATTATCCCTGACTCATATATACTTAGATATTTAAAAGTTCCATAAGGCGAGCGAAGCCGTGGGCAAAAATTAGTAAATTACGAGTATATAGATACAAATCTGTCAGTCACAGACACTCTTAAAGAAGAAGGAGCCTTTAGGCTAAGAAATAATTATTGTTTTGGTGATTTCCAACTATCATGATAACTACCGCATGAAAACCAATTGTCAGCTCAAAAAATTGCTCTAACTCAATCGTTGACGGTACAAACGTAGGGCAATTAAAAGGAAAATGTTTAGGGAATTAAGAAATTCCGAGACAGTGAAAATGTCACGATTTCACAAAGGTTCCGCAAACCCTTTGGGAAAGCTGGCACAATCGCTAGAAGATAATTGCTTTCTTTATAAGGCAATAGTTAATGTTTATAGCAGTTGATTGTGACAGCTAACCTCCATAGCCTTTGTGAAAATTCAAAAGGATGCATTTTATTATTATTTTAAATCTTTTTGTAGTTTGTAAATAATGTACATACTGAATTCAAAGAAACAAACAAAGAATGCTATGCTACAAAGAATGTATAATTATAATAAATAACATTGTTAATTATGATTATACCATCGATGGATATTATGTGTGATAAATAATTGTGTAGTTCTTAGTTAGAAACGCTGACATTTACTCTAGAGCTCTTTTCTGTTATTATTTTCAAGTAATTTCTTATTTGCTCGTCGTGGGTTTCATAAAACAGCGGTTGGCACTTTTGGTGGGAGTTTTTTGAACTCTCTTCTAATTGGTCACGTTACAGTCGTTCGGATGAAGGTAGCTAGGAGTTTTACTAAATAGTTTAGTCAATTAAGATATAATACCTACTGTCAATTCTAGAGTTGCTGATTTTACACAACTTGATTTGTGAAGTTAACAACTCGCTCAATTCAATTACACAGATGACATCAATGACAGACAGCTGTCAAGAAATCTACCGCCACAACGTTATGTTCAGAGAAAGGTACTTTCGCCAGTTCTAATACGAGTGACTGAATGCATCGAAACACCGACAATTAGTAATGTAAACAAGCATCTAATAGTGCAAGGATGCCGTTTGTGCATTTTTGCTATTGTTAGAGTATTGACGATAAACTGAACATTTATCAAACGTATATGAATAAATGAACAATAATGCGAAGGGATAATGGACTGCAAAACAGTGGGGCCTTTCGATTGGAGGAGATTGGAACAGTGAATGATCATAGTGTGTGATGAACTGCTCATAGGATAAAAATTGTGGTTACAATTTTACAGTAACTTTTTTTTGTAATTCATCATCGACAACCCGAGTTAACCCACGGCTGGGTATGGGCCTCTCTTTGCTTGTGCCAGGCTCCACGTTGTTGTGCCAGCCTCAACCAGGATATTCCAACATATTCTGTCCATCTCTAAAGCGCTAAAAACGTGCTAAAGTTGGCTGCCAAAGTGTTAATTATTTTTTGAACTATTATTTATCGAGCCTACAACCACAGAAGATGTCATCAGTATTTTGAAAGTCACTTTTTTTTTAAAATAATACTCTTGACAAATAACAGGTTTTTGTCAGCCTATCATGTAGATTCGAATTTCACACAAACCGTTTATTTTATTTAAAGTAACGGACTTCCCGCATATTTTTATTTTCCTTTGGAGTAGCACGCATTTTTATAAAAATGAATTTTATTTAGTGTGCTTTTAATAATTTTAAGATTCAAAGCGTGAATATGGCAAGAACTATCAATTTGCTAAGTAGAGAAAATTAGTTGGGGTCACGAAATCGTAATTATACAGTTTAACTTCTGCAGCTGAAGAAGACGAAACAAGAAATTTATTTCCATTCTTTCTTCTTTATCGTTTGGTGAGTGCCTAACCGTCAAAAAGTGTCAGAGTTTTATGTTGGCCATAGGCTAATGGCCTTAATGTCGTCGAGAAATATCTCTCAAGCGTGCTGGTTTCCTCATGATGTTTTACTTCACCGAAGCAAGTAATAGCTATAGATTACGCACATGTATCCGAAAAATCAGAGGTGCGTGTTTTGGGCTCGAACTCGAGACCTATTTGATTTGGCAGTCCGTAGACGGTCACACTACTAGGCTATCACCGCTAATTCCAGTTTGTATCATACATTAAAACCAAAGTGTGTAACTTCACCGTTACTAGGTTAATGCACTTACGGATACGGCCTTCTAAAATAAACAGATTTATTACAAAATTTTACCAAGCCAATTCTGTTACGTTACGGTTTTCAATTCCCAAACTAGGTAAGGATCACTAAAATTATTGCGTTTGGGGACTATTTTTAGAGAATCGTTCTTGTATGATTTTATCAATATTTAATAAAAATGCTCTTATGTTTTAAAAATATACATTATAATAATTAAAATAAATAATTACAAACTATAAAAGGGCATCAAAAAACTACTCCTCAACGCTGTCAGCCGGTAATGTACCCAAGAGACTGACAGCGTTGCCACGTTGTATGGCAACACTTAGCCTCTGGCAAAGGTAAAAGCCAGCCTTTGGGTCACGGGAAGCGTCAACTAGGCAAATAAATATATTATCATTATATAAAATTATCATTTTGAAATAACATTTTATTTTAAAATGATATTGAAATAAAGTCATAATTCCATGAAAATGAGTTTTAAATTTCGTCGTCATTATAATGCCTTTATCAGATAAACTGAATGAGGAAAATCATAATTCATTACACAAAAAAATATAAATCTTATTTTACGAAGTTATAAAAGTCAAAATAAAAAAAAATACAAAGGACAGTACCGAACTGCCGATGACAAGATACCTTAAAGCACACACAAGGTGGTACAGTAATTTCAGTTCTGCTTTCGTTAGTACTTTTTAAGTCATTTGATGATTTGTGTAACTCGGTAAATTGGTATTCGACTTTGTTTTCTACGAACTAATTTTTGATGCTGTATGAAACTTCATGTTATATTTTTTACTATTTACGCGACATACAGTTTTCTTTTATTATATTATAGTTCACCACAGAAACGCAAAAAAGGTTATTTCAGTGTCTGTCGCGTCCATTGGCCACAAGACCTTTTCTCAGATACGAAGCAACAGGCATCACGGATGGGAAATTATGTGGTTGTATCACAATAAAATAGCACGGAACTCGTAGTGCAGTAAACATTTTGTCTTTTATTTCAAGATCAAGTTTCCGTTTGAACTTGAATACTGCAAATATAGGGAAAATTATATCAAACATAAAATGTAAGTACAGGAAATTGCATTGACCATCAGCCACTGTGTCATCCAGTCACACAAATCGTTCAAGTTCAATCCGAGCGTATCGTAAATTGTTATGGCTTTGAGTATGTTTTGTTTTTTTTTTCCCGAATGAATATGTTTTGAGATCATTGCTCCAAAAGGTTCAAGGGATTCGTAACTTCAGTGTTATTTCCGTTGACGTGGAAGTTTCAATTTAAACTGATTATTCTCGTTATGACTGTGAGCTAGGACTATTTTTAAAGATGTGAGGGATTTAACACGTTATGATATCGTTCAGATTATTTTAACTATGCTGATATTATCTAAAGTTGCACGATTAAAGCTTCAGATTATCCACCTCAAAATAGAGTAAGAAGTTTCTGTAATTATTGTTTGTGCAGTGTGCATGGAAAATAAATCAGCAACGTAGGATACGTTTACATTTAGCCGAGTATCATTTAAAATGTTAACCCAACTTAACTGAAATCCTTATTGCGATTCGAATGAAGATGTATTATACTGACACGCGTAAGATCAAAAGAGAATCCATACTCTCTTGAGAAATTACACTCATTTTTAATGTTAAAAGAAACTCTGTTTAATCAAAAATGTTCCGCACTTACAAGAAACTGCGTCACCACACCTCAGACAAGTACTCGTACGACGTATGTACAAAGTGCTCGCAGAATAATTACTTCCTAAAACTACATTCGTGAGCTGCTTGACACTCATTCTTTGAAGTTGTTTTCCTTTTATTTACTTTTTACTCAGCGGCAAGGAAGCTCATCATTCAGTTTTATGTCTGAGATATGGCTTCTCCGGAGACAATTTATTATCTACCGACTGGTAAAGCAAGGAGTATATTTTTAATTACTTTACAAATTTATTGATCCGTGTGACTAGATGTTAAATTGCTAGATTGCTAACTCATCTCACGTAAAATATGATTAGATGACTTGTATGGCTTGTCCAAACTAACTACCAGTGGTTCACATTTGCGCAGGATCCTAAGAAATAAAAATCGTGGGCAGAAGCCTTTGCCCAGCTGTGGGACGACATATATACATGTACTTGTTCCTGTAATTCACAAAATATGTACTCATCAACGTTAGACATTTACTTACCTTCTAAGAACATGTTTACTTTTTTAAACATTTTTTGTATTAAAACTAATAAGCTTTTGTTTTGTCACCAGGTAATTAAACTTCCTTACTTCATGTGGACACATCATCCCATGAAACTAGAAGAAAGACCTCATCAGCTGTTCAGCATAGCTTCGGGTATACTACGCATACTATTCAACAGAATTGATCTCTATCTTTCTCTAGGGTTTAAGTATTCAAGAGTGCGTCGCTGGGTGATCATTGTAAGATAATAATTAATTTGCTAATCAGCAAGTATCTTAAACGACATTATTTTTCAGGAATTCACAAAAAACACAAAATAAAACAGATATCAACCATTTTTTCCTTAACAAAATGTGAAACGGATCTGTTTATTAAGAAATGGTGACAATGATTTGCGACATATCTTTCAAAATGACCACTAGACATAAGGTTATCGGGTCAGTCTTACTGCATAGAGTACTTAGCAAGACATTATGACTGGCTTGCAATAAACCACTTGAGTGATTGCAGTTAACTATAAAGATTGACATTTGAATCTGAAAACGCAACTTCCGTGTGATGTGTGAATGGAATGCATTTGTAATAAATATGTGAGGTCGTGTTAGGTATTGCGTTTTGTAATTCGATGCTTGATTAACTTTTTGCTTTTATCGTATTAGTACACAATGACCAAAATGACCGCGGCGAAGGTGGTGTGTCGATTTGGTCATGTTCGCGGGGCTAACGTGGCCAAAAATTGCACAAAACAGAGAGGTTTGGAAGGAGAAAGGAGAGGCCTTTGCCCAGAATTATACATTATAGGCTATGAAAAAAAAGTAACAAAATGGAATTGGCTTTGACATTCACACTAACTTTTCAAATTCGATCAAAAATTATTTTAACTCTAAATTAATTTATCTAAAATAAGTTAAGTTAAAAGTTTTTATTAAATCATCAAAATATGTACATTATTAACAAACTAATATTAAATCTAAATTAAGAATAAAAGTATGTACAATTACGGGGCGTCAAAAAATTCGTCCACAACGCTGTCAACAGAAAAAGTGCCCAGAAGGCTGGCAGCATTGCCACGTTGGATGGCAATGCTGATTCTTTAGCCAAAAAAAATGCCAGCCCTCTGGTCACGTGGAGAGTCGACCAACCGCTTGGCGATAATACCGAAATAATTGGTGGGCACTCGGACCCAAGTGATCTAAGTATTCAAATTCAGAAAGTCATTCTAATAGATTTTTCTCTGTTGACAAAAGCGTCTGAACTATTATACGAGTATATCTATAACAACTTTTAGACCCGACTTGATAAGGCCTTTCATGTTGTCTGCCAAGTCTAACTCAAAGTAACCCTCACTAATTCAGCAAGTACAAGTCACGTTCTAGACTTCACCATAAACTCAACCTAGAGCCACAACAAAAGTTACTTTGACATTGCCTTTGTATCTCAAGATTCGCGTTCGAAATACAAGGTATCTTTACGAAACCCGTTCTTAGTGCTGTCCGAAGAAAGTTATGTCTAAACAATTGGTCTGCTATGCTGCAATATTATTATTTTTTATTGTGCTGTAATGTGTTTGCTTCATAATGTTCTATTTAAAATTGAGTCATGTTATCATGAGACGGGCTTAGCTGCGGATTTAAGATATGACAGGAATCACTCAAACATATTCTAGAAAACCTGTCGGTATTCCGACGTTACAAAATTCTCAGATTCTTTGGCATGATTTTATGCACTTAAGCATAATTAGACTATAGTGTCCCACTCCTGGGAAAAACTTCCTCCATATGAGATAGAGTGGACTGTAATCTACCTCGCGGACCTGGTGCGGGTGGGCAGATGAAACATGGTTCTAGGGTCATGACGGTATCTTCGGCGATGTTTTTCACTATTACGAAATACATAAATGTAGATTACACAAAGCAGCGTGGGTCGAACCCACGCACTCGTGGTGCGGCCGTTATCAATTTACCACTGGGCCACATTAGCACTGCTCTTCTGTATTTTTTGTAGAAAATCTAAAAAAAAATTGCAAATTCAAGCGGCTTTTCCTCGGAAGAATATTCAAACTATACAGATTCATAATAAATAACAGACAATAATCACAATAAAAAGTGGGACGTAAGTGCAACTTGCGTGTTGAACTGTTGATATATCATCGAGACTTACTTTCACTACTACGATGGTTCCGCGAATTTTAGTGAATGCATACCAAGAATATCAAGACCTGGTCCATCGGCCATCTTACTTTTTTAAATCCCGCTAAATGTCGGTCAACACGCCAAAAAAAGTGATCAAGAAAGACGAGTTTAACCAGTTGTTCAAAGGGTGCAATTTAAACTTGTTTAAAAAAAACACGCTGTATATAAGCACAGATAATAAATTATTGTTTCTTAGCTGTTGTTTTTAAACTGGAAAAGCTACTTTAAATTATATTTGACAAGTACCTATTTAGCGAAGATGTTTCCCTGTACAAGTTTGCAATAAGAAGTCATATTACCCTCGTTAATCGTAATCTCACTTCAACATAAAGGTTTCATTTTTTATTGTAGAAGCGTGAGTTATGTGTTACTAAATGTACTTATATGAATAGAATACATGGTTTTTACGTCACTGTCACACACACTAAAAAACAATAAAGCATGAAATTACATGGCATTATAATTTTCAAGCAACTTTTCGGGTAATTTGATCTCAAACCTTATCAAGATTATTTTTATATGCATCTCATACAATGTTGCCCTAAACTTCACTATTGTATAATACATGAGTTTGAACCAAGCAAACAAGCAACAAAAATCACGACAGCGGGCAAAATAACATACCATTTATGTTAAATATTCAATTGTATAATGGAAAAAAAAACGTGCAAAAAAAACCTTATGAATAAACGGGTTTAAAGAAAAATAGTGTGTCGTAATTTGTCTAGTTAATCATGGCGTATAGTTGCGTAATGTAAATAAAAATGCTTGCGAATTATGCGTGTGCGCACACGCAATGAGCATTGAGCAGGTTTTGTGAAGCACGAAAGTATTTACTGAAATGTGTTTTTTATTGCAATTTTACTACGTTGTCGAGGTTTAACAGTGAGCCTCTTATTTTGTAACAAAATGGTACTAGCTGTTTCGGCTGTGTTTGAACAGAATTAAGAGAATACTAGCCATGCGATTGGGTAGATCTAAGAGCTATATTGCAAGTGAGTAATTGAGATATACTGAGATAATAGAGGCTGTTAAAGATGTTTGATGAACTGTGTGAAGAATGATAGTGTTAGACAGGAGGTGAATGCTGAGATGACGAGTAATAGGAATAATGTTGATGATAGAAACTGAGTCATCATCATTCTCCTGCTCTTAACCCAATTTATTTGGGGTCTTCCATACTTCTCTGTTACTCAGTGTTCAGCAGTTACCTCCTTTCTAGCTATATCATCCTTCGCACAGTCCATCCATCGTTTCTTTGGTCTTCCTCAACTTTTATACCCATCCACATTCATACCCAAAACCTACCTCACAACATTTTCCTCATTCCTCCGCATCAAGCGCCCATATTCGGCCAATTCGATATACGGATTCCCACATAACTTTTCAGTCAGAGTATAAGAAACTATTAAAAGAAACTCATTGTGCAAAATTTTTACTTTAAAAAATAAATTAAAAGTGAGAAATCGTGCCAAATGTGATCACTGTAAGTCGGTATTGTCGCTGAAATAGTCTCAACGAGTAGACGATTACGTAGGTAGATCTTATGATACCATGATATATGCGAAAGTTTGTGAGGATGGATGGATGTTTATTACTCTTTTACGCAAAACCTACTATACGTATTTGGATGGTATAGGATGGTTTTTATACCGGTAGCACCATCCCGTGGGAAAATTACCAAACTCCACGTGGGAAAAGCCGTGGACATAACCTAGTAACTTTATAAGCGTGTCAAATCCTTTTAATGTGCGCTGAACTATTTTTTTTTTTGGTTTTGAACTTGCCATTTTTGATGGTCAGATTTAATGGCAGAGCCAGGATATACCCGGTCTCAATATTTTCTGGTACGGCAAAGTCTGTATCAACAACAGCCAACTCTCAAAAATTTACGGCGTGAGTCTATAGAACTATCTTACAAAGGTATTTATAATTTCAAATCTTTCAATTGTCACTGACCCATCTCAATAAAGCAGCAGTGTCCCAGCAAACCGCATTCCTTAAATAATCCTTAACTAATTGCTCAATAACGTTAATGACCATAAATAAACGCTGCAAAAAAAAAACACCGATACTCAGATTACGAAGGTAATTTTTTTATAACCCCCAATTCGATAGACCCACTAATCCAATGTCAGATATAATGGCTTCTACTAAATATTTACACCTCCAATTAGGTCTTAATCACATTGACCGTTTATTTATGCCGTGTGAACATACATACACACTAACAAACACGGTCCATAACGGTGCCTTGATAGAATTATTCGCAAACACGCGTTTAAACGTCGTTATGAATCGCAAACTGGCAGGAGATTAGATTTGTTAGTTTTTTTTTTCTAAGATAGCATTAAATACTTTTCAACGGGACCTCATCAATCATAGTTGATGCGCAGATACCAGAAAGTAGTACTAACTGTATTGTTTGATGCACTTTTTTGTGCCATAAGCTGGTATATATCTAATTATAGATATTTTAATCTTCTGATATATTTTTAAACTGTCTATTTTTGTCTTGCTATTATAGATAAAGTATGTTTTCGTATACGACTAAAGAGTTCGTTTATTCCATGGTTTATCGCTTTTAGTAATTACCTGATTTTGAAGTGAGGGTAGAAATACAATAGTTTAGATATCAGAGTTTATAGTTTCAAAATAAAATGTGACACAATTGCTCTCTCTAGTTTTGTGACTTGTAATAAAAGTGATAAAAATTGTTAGTCCTTACAATACATATAGTCAGTGGCCCGAAAGTCTGAAGGCCAGTCTTACGAAGGGGTATCGTGTTACCCAGTTAGTGGGTTGGGGGCATCAGATAGGCAGTCGCTCCATGTAAAATACTGGTATTCAGCTGCATCCGGTTAGACCGGAAGCCGACCCCAAAACAGTTGGTGAAACGCTAGGCAGGTGATGAATACAAGTGACAAAAATGCTCCAATCTTCTACCAGTTATTCAAGATTACTTAGGTTAGGGTATCACAAGGTTTTAGCAGAGCATGCATGCGTAACACTGCATGCACACAGCTACTGGGACTACAAATAGCGATGGAGCTGTCATATTTGTCATTAACATATTTTGCATCCTCAGTGCCTGATCACTTGTAGAAATTGAGACGTTCTTTCCTTACTATGCACGATCATGCTCTCACGACATAAGTATGCATGTACGCACGAAGTATGAGATATCTCGACTTCTCTGACATAATGTTGCCATACGCCGGTAATATTAATTTTCTATTACGGCACACTGCTTTATTATGTAAAAAAGTACAGTGTAGGTCTATTTTAATTATGTAATGTGTAATCTAACCTAAATATCTGATACTTGGTGATTTTATCTGTGCATGTTTGATGTATCTTCATTAAATACATATTTTGTAGGTTAGGGTAACGTTCTCGATGTCTAAAAAATGCGGCAGTTCCATTCTTACATGTACAATTAATTTGGGGTCGGCGCAGCATGTCTTTTCTTCCATACTTCTCTATTACGTGTCATCTCATCAGACACCTCCTTTCTTGCCATATCAGCCTTCACACAATCCATCCAACGTTTCTTTGGTCTTCCTCTACTTTTATACCCATCCACATTCATACTCAAAACTTTCCTCACGACATTTTCCTCATTCCTCCGCATCATATACCAAGACCACCGATTATCACACAACTTTTCAGTCACCGGCGCCACTTTCAGCCTTACTCTTATGTACTCATTTCTTATTTTATTCATTCGCTCAACACCACACATCGTCCTTGGCATTCTCATCTCAGCCACATGCAAATGCCTTTCATTCATCCCTTTTGTGGCTCAACATTCTGATCTATACAAGACAGCGGGTCTAACCATTGTTTTATAAATCTCTCCCTTAAGTTAAGGGGAATGTTAATAAACATATGGGTCTCATTACAATGTTGGCCGTACATATATGGTGTTCAATAAAATTAAATCAACTCGCATGTCTGACCTACCCCATTGCTCAATGTAAACTAAACACGATCTCTTATTTCAATTGCTAATACCATACTTAGTGATGGCATTGTGGCCCTACCACTTGACGATGGTAAAATACGATTTTTTTTCTAGTGACGTTGATTCGACAGGCCATGTTTAAATTTTGTGACGGCTTTTTGTGTATTTTATGTTTATTTTATAGTATAGGAGTTCTTGACCATTCCAGTTTTTGTGGTATTTTATTGTTGCCAAACCAGATTTTGTTGGGTTAGATTAGAAACCGTAAAACAGTAATTTATTGCGGTAAAATATTTATTTTAGGAATCCTACTTTTTGATTTTGCGTCTCATTTTAATAAAATTTGGTAAGTAAGAAATAAAACTGATTAACTATAAAAAATGTTGTCACTATAATGACCTGTTTTAACAACTTTTAAGTAGGTCTTACCATTGTATACGTATTTCCGGCGACAGATGATGATTGCTGAAGCGCATACATTTTCTGGTAGATCTGCAAGTGCAATACTCATACTTATCATATCAAAGTGACTTCTTGTCGACAACCGCTAGTACTCCAAGCATTTTAGTTTTGGTGACAACATAGTATGCAATGTTATGTGCAGGAGTGCAACTAAACGAGAATGGTAATTGGGCTAACGGTGCTTTAGTGTTTCGATTGAATCCGTAATTATGCTATATTATTATAACGAATGAAATAACTGGGAATTTGTCGTACTTAAGCAAAACTATTGCTCTACAATTTTGGTCACAAATTTTGTTTTTAATTTTGCCATATGGTCTACAAATACGTGGTCCTTAAATGGTGCTGAGGTTTATTATTTAACATTTCAGACAAAGCACATCTTCAAAGTGAAGCTTGCGTTACTGTCCTGTTATTATCATTCGCTTTTGCTTACAATTTCACGCGTTTGAGCGTCGGTATTCTCCGTATCTATCAAAATTGTGTGCCAGTTTGCATTCCTCCAGCAACGATGAACTGCGAAGTTTTCACGTTATAGTGTAAATGTGGGTGTATGCAGCACACGATGTTAGTCCCTGTTATGACCAAGCGTGCAACATTTTAGTACCGTTCGTGCTACTCCTACTTAATAAAACGATATGAAGAATTTTAGTGTTCTGGATAGAAGTTTGTGTTTTTGTTGTGACCTCCTTGTAAATTCAGCAAGTAGAGATACAGTTTTAAAAAAAATTGCGAATTTTATTTTCGAAGAGTTCTTCTAGTGGTGAACTTTCAACACACACAAGTTTCCTATTTATAATCGTTATATAAGCTTTAGAATAAATAATTTAGAAGCACAACAAATAGGTGGCAACACTTCGGAAAGTGCAGACTTGCATTCAATATATTTGTCTTAATAATATTAACCGTTACTTGGCCTTTGAACTGTGCCGCCTCACTAAACATTATGGCATAAACTTATTTGCTAAGATTTTCTGTTTAAGATTTTACCTTGTATACATATGGTTCCAAGAAATACAGTATTTAGTACGTACTTGCGAGTATGCTTCGTACTTTTATATCTCGCCGCAAACTTCCGCATTATCTATCATAATAAAGATAAAGATGGCTGATTGTTCGTTGTCCTGGAACTAGGAGAAACCGTATTTTAGACATATTGTAAAGCAGATAATTAGACAACATCAAGACTACCACAAGCCACAGAAGTATAACGGCTGAAAGCCATGTGAATTGCAAGTTCTGATCCTAATACCTTCCGTTAACTAGAGAGCGTAGATTGGAGTTTCTGTAGGAAAATTATTCTGTAGGAATATTTTTTCCGATGTAGGGTAAAAGTTAGCAGGGTAGGTAGCTCACAGAATACGTAAGCTGAAGTGGCAATGGGCCGGCCATATTAGCCGATGACTGTTGGGAAAGATGTGTTCTTGAGTGGAGACCGCTAATCGGCAAGCATAAGGTGGGACGCCCTCGGGCTCGGTTCAACGAAGATCTTCGCAGGGTGGCCGGTGGCAACTGACGAGAGTTGCCGAGAATCGGATTAAGTGGCGTGCGATTGAAGAGGCCCATGTACAGCAGTGGACTGTTGTAGGCTGGTGATGATAATATTAGCTTTAACTAGCAAATAATAGCTTTAACTTTTCACTTGCTGACTAACAAACAGCTTTTAAATATTTTTAGGCGATGGCCAACCAATGACAATAACGTGACGAGACATGTTACTAAAGATTGCTGGACAAATAACATATTACGCAATACGCATAAAGTCATAGTTTCAAGTTTTGTCACATGCATTGTTCTAAAAGAGTTGTCCTGTCCACAGACAGGCCTAGCTTAAACAAGTTAATGCACTAGCAAACTAGTCTCGTTTGACCTACTAACTTTTGTTAGGAAACGTTTTACATACAAGAAAAAATACTTATTTCTAGTGAAGGTGCTCAAAAGTGACCAAATGCATGATGTTTCCGGTACGACTTACTTTACATAATTGTGCAGTAATTACGTTAAATGGGTGCAAGTGCATTGTGACTACAAAAATAAAATTATAGTATTTGTAAGTCTTTTTCCAGTTAGCGTCCGTTCTATTGTTAGAGCAACTTTGATATTGCTCAGTTTTTGCTTAGGTCTGACAATACTTTTGAAGTTTCAATAAATCTAATGATAATAATTCGATAATCATGAATCCATGTCATCATCCTACAGCAGTTCATTGCTGTACATTTAATTATCTCTCCAATTGCTCGCCACTCAGCTCGATTATCGCAAGCTCTCATGCAGCCGCTACCAGCCTACGGAGATCGTCGGCCCCACCAAGCCTGAGAAAACATTCATGATAAGAACCAAAAATATGGTTTCACCCCGAGCAGCATTAATTGTCCAAGAATGTAATCACTTAAGAAATAAATACTTAATAATAACTAAGTGCTCAGTGCAGCAATAAATATATGAGCAAATTACGTGAAGTACTTCAGATTTCTTCCGAAAAAGTGTTATGTACAAAAGCAATGAGGAATAAAGATTGTTAACATAATTTATTGTGCGAGCGGAACTCAAAGCATCTCTTAGGGGTTTGACAAGGCATGTTTACTCCCTACAGTTTTCATTGCACGTTTTTCTAGAAATGAAAAAAATCTGTTGAGTTTAATCAAAGAGATTTAAAAGAATTATAGAGCGAAAATTGGGACTATTTTCATACATTTTTTTATCCTAAACATTTTCGATTTTGACACATGAATGCTCCCTGAAAAGCGGGCGTATGACACTAGACAGAACGCTTTGTTACTAAGTTGTAACAAGTCTTGGAATACGATTTTCTTCGTCTTGTGCCGTCTATCGCTTCTAAATTTGAATGTCTTTGAGTTTAATCAATTAAGTTAAGACTAACATTCACTGATAGATGTCGTACAGCTTTTATTGCTGAGATTGCACGAGTGTTTCTAACATAAAGGGTGTAAAACACTCTTAACGAAGCCGAGAGCCCCTTCTTCTTCCCGTCATTGTGATATTTGTTTTTTGCTCCGGACCATACCTGGGAACTTTCTAGTAACGGAAATATTCAAAATCAAAGTTCCAACTTTTTAAAACGTTTTTAAATAAAATCAAAATTTTCAATGTTATAACTTGCAACCACCAGCACAATTTTTTGAGTGCGTTACATTGAGAGCTACCGTAAACCAAAAAGTTGCTTCCCAGCAATAACTTCTACTCGGTTTGATGTACAGAATGCTTCGTTGATGGCTTCTTGAAGGGTCCGTTTACACCTAACCTCTCGAATGTCTTATGTTACCGAAAAGGAGCGCTAAGGCAGAGATTCGGAAAATTCATCCTCTAAAATGGTTAAATAGTTGATGAAAGTTTGCATACAAATTCATAACTTTTGCCGACGAGAAAACATAATCATCAAGATCAGCTTCAAATATGTAAACAAACAAATCTTATGGATCGACTCAGACAAATGACAAAAACATCACACATTTATGATGTTTTAACAAACACATTGGTTGAAAAGGAAACCCACTAATGGCAGTTGTCACTGACAGCACTTTCCAAATTAGTATAATGGACACTCCCTTTCTTCGTTAACTAGCACTATGACTTGTTAAATACTACCTGTCTCTATTTAATTATTCTACTTTGAACAATACACGTATTTATGTAACTAAAGCTACAGGAAAATTTTCCATAATACTGCTCGATTCTATTGTATGGTCGTTCTCAATTCTAAGTTCTATTTAGTTATCTAAGGCGCGGACTCCACTAAAGCGGAGAAGAGCAGATCAGAGAGGATACGTGTAGAAACCGACCAATCAAATTGCTTGAAATCTGCAGAGAACTCTCATAAAATAAGCCAGAAATCTGTAAACGTTACTTAGTACGTAAGTACTTCATCTAAGTGATATTTTTGTCCATGTCA
The DNA here is from genome assembly GCA_964057025.1 of Standfussiana lucernea. Lineage (NCBI taxonomy): Eukaryota > Metazoa > Arthropoda > Insecta > Lepidoptera > Noctuidae > Standfussiana > Standfussiana lucernea. The sequence goes on from OZ059793.1 coordinate 8,810,842, forward strand.
CACAGCTTTTAAAATATGAGTGCAAGAAAGAGACCTGGGCTTAAGGGCAGTAGAGCAACGAGAAACTTTCGATGCCTAACAATTTTTAAGTCTGAATTTTAGGTCCTCAGACTTCTTAGCTTTGAAAATGCGACATGGCAGATAGACAGCCCTACCCACAAGCTTGCCTATGTATCAAACTTGTATGCACCAAGTCGGTGATAATTACTAGCCTGATTTCTCCTTCGTGACAGATAACTTGTGACATTTTTTCTATTAGATAGCCATAAACTGGTTTGTTGGCAGCGTAATTAGCCAATCTTGAGCGGAATGCGGAGGATAGAGCTGCTAAGCTATATTATAACTGAGTCTGAGAGGAGGGTTATAAGGAGTTTTACAGTTGTTGAGATTCTATAGAAAACGTATCTTGCCGTTTTTTGCATTAATATTAATACGCACATGTTTTTGGGTATAAAATTGTGGTCCAAAAGTGTGAAAGCACTAAGGAAAGATTTTTGAAAATAGGTTTTAAAAAATGCCATCTAAAGCATGGAATTTCGTCAATTTTTACCAATGGAAAATACCAAAGGGTGCAAAGCATGCAAAAACAAATACATTGTATCGGTTCGAGATTGTAGATGAGACAAGAACTACTTCTTCCAAACCAGATCATTCGGGCTCTTTACATCTCCATTTAGGTAAAGAACCAGAATGATCTGTTTTATTAAAGACCATTGTAGTCCGCTACCTAAACCGTTCACTGTAATTTAAACTGTACTAGGAAGCCTACTGGCTGCAGCCACAGTTTATTTATAATAATCTGTTCAACAATTTGCCTGTCCGTCGCGATAATTGCAATATTACCCTCGAGCGATCGTCGTTTGTTTAACAGGTTGCGTTTACTACTAGAACATGGATCAACTATTAGGCCGAGTACTAACCAATACGTTCACCGCGCGAACACGCAACAGTCACGTTCATTTTGTTGGTGAATCTGAACGCTTCGTCGCGCCAACAGAGGGCGCTTTCTTGTAAATGAACGACTTCTGAAAGTCACAATCACGTATCCGCTCAACCGATTGCTTTGGTTAGGACACTGGGTTAATTTTAATATACTTTATAATATGTAGTTAGTAGAAACAACGGCTAATAAGCTATAATTATAAGAAATCAAACCCATTTTCAAAACACTTAATGATACAGGTGTCACTTTATAAATTGTGCTAATTTCCTAATTGGTTTGTTGCCAGACTTACTAAGCTTCTTGGGAACTGATACTCCAAACAATAATTAAGTCAAATTATAATAATAGCAGTGCCTTCACATTTTGAAACCGGTAGTAACCAGTTTGTATTTGAATCTCTATCAGAATAATCTAATCGAATGTATAATAGTTTAATGTCTGTTGATTGCAATGAATGCGCTTCGAACAACGATACTGCGAAGCTAACAATGGCGGTCAAGTGCGAGCGTGTTGGTTCTACGTTTAATCATCTTTTCAGTTTCCATTGCTCTTTTGTAAGTTCAACCCTTTTCCTTGCAGAATTAGACAGGCATATTTATATATCGCCTCTGATCAAAGTGAGGCAAATTCCGAGCGTGATACAGGGTGTGACGACATATGCCATGATAAACGTGACTCCATTATTAACGCCGTCATACAATATGTTTGAGACAATCGGCGTAAAGGATTTACTCTAGTTTGACCAGAGCTTACCTAATACGGGACGAACCCATTGACAGTACGATCACAAATTCAAACCCCGGAGCTGCTACTCAGAACTTCTTACCACTCTGTTGTGTGGAAATTAGTGAAAGGCGATTAGCAAAACGGATTTAACACTGATGTGAGTCAATGTATTCAGCGGGGACATCCTAGAAGGAAGTACAATGACCTTATTAGTGTCATCCTTCGTAAAGGTCAGGTGCGTAGCAGTTGTCAGCGGCCCATTGAAAGGGCCTTGACTGACGTGTGTTGAATGAGGAGCGTAGTACGTAGTACAATATGATTTTTGACACTCCATTGAACAAAATATACAAGGTGGCGCCGATAATACGACAATAAATGAAAACACTGGTAATACTAGTTTATAGGAATATTTTTAAACTAGCAAAAAATCCTAACATCGAAATAAAAAAAAATCAAACAAACTAAATAGCATAAAAGTGTTAAAAAATAGATCACCATTTATTTATGATTGGGTTACTAATCTTAGGTATAATTTGCACTAATGCACATCTAGAAATAAAATTCAAGGAACGAATCTGCCACAGGTTTTTGAAGTAGCGAGTTGGCAACATATGTTTATCTGATCTTTAACCTGTCGGTGCTAGCCTAATAATCTGCATCATGTTGAAAATGAAAAATAATGTCCTGTGACTAAACTACTGGATATATTCGATTGATTTTTTGTATGCAGACTGTAAAGGTCATGAGGTATACGCAGTTTAATTTACTGCCGTATTGTCGGCGCCATGCGCCACCCTGTATAGGGTTATACAAGGTGTAAACGGAACCCTTCACAAAGCCGCCAACTAAACATTCTGTACGTCAAACTAAGTAACCCTACACAGAAATTATTGCTGTGAAAAAATATTTTTTTGGTGAATTATCACGTTTTACTGTAAAACTTAATGTAACGCACTCAAAACATTGTGCTAATGGATGCATTGAATAGTAAACGGGTGATGGAGGTATTTAAAGTTAAGTTATAACCTTAAAAACTAGTAGGTATTTAAAAAATATATAGATACGGGTAGTACTTCAGAAAACCTTGTGAAGTTCGGACAGTTTTAATTAAACGAAACTAAAAGTTTATATTCTTGTCTTCGTTTGATAACACATGAATTATTTGGGTTTACAAATAATATTTAATTGTAGTTAAAATTTGAATCGTCTTATAAAATTTTTTAATTATTTATTAAAATTTTCCTTGTTGTTTTGTATAAATAATGACCATTGTTTAAAATCTAACTATATAAGGAAAATGCCATAATTTATTACCTATTACAACTGTTACTCTTTACGTTTTCTGAAGTTTCCTTAAGATTGAAAAGCCTTATCAACGATGAAACTTGCCAACGCATTTTGGATTGAAAAATGATGGGTCCTTATTTACCTTTTTGAATGTAAAGGTTAGATATCTAATGACTTGTCCCAAAAACAAATGTTAGCAAGATTCGCAACGCAACGCACTATACTTTTAAAATAGCGACAAGTAGTGCCATCTGTCATATATTTTTGGAACTATTACAATTGTATTATTGCTTGGCATTATATTGAGTAGGTACGTATAGTGTCTTCTTCAGAGTCAAGAATATTCTATTGATATATTTTTTTCTGGTTTACCTACTTTCGAACTAACTTTTTATCTTGATCGCCACACTCCACAACTCCACATACACTGTAAGTGACAAAAAAATTATAATGCAGATAATCAAGAAAACTTACCTAAAAAGACTGACAGCGGTTTATCAACTCACGAACTTGAATGTAAGTCCCTTCGAATGGTATGTAATACTTAAAGAATATTATAATATCCCAGAAACAAAAATAAAAGATGTAAATGATAAATTTATTACTCCGAGATAAATCTTCAAAAGAGTTCAATTTATTGACAAGTGTCATCGGAAACTTTATGTAAAACAAGAAGTAAACAATGACTTACATGTCTCACAATACAATAAAACGATAACCTCTCAATTACCAATGATCAATAATGTTATGGCCATGTACTACACTAAAAACAAGTCATAAACATTGTAGAGGAAGTAACGCTGGATGTGACTAAGTGTTCACTAAAAAAAAAACACCTTGACAGGTGACGAGATTAGATTAGGGCCTTTTGAATTGTTGTTGTTTGGTTGGAGTATTAATCAGACAAGCTAATTAGGAAGGCTTTAATGTAAGTTGTACCAATAATGATAACAAAAAAAAATAGATGAATGAATAAGTAAGTTACGACTGTAGCATGTTCGTATATAGGTTAATTTTATACAACATCAATAATAAAGGAAGGGAGTAGTAGATAGTATAGTTACACTATAAACCAATTATTTAGCCACTTGGGTACATAACACACAGATACGCCCCTATGCCATGGGACTTAAACTTAACTGGCGAAATGTGTGTAGTACTTACACTTCGTCCTTGAACTTGCGAAAATGCAGGTGACGGCGAGATGTTATGTTTAAATTTGAAATAACACACAAATCTTTATGGCTACTTATATTAAGCTCGTCTTATTCATACTCATAGTTAAACTTATGTCAGTACATTTCAATACGTTTTAATATTCGTCGGCTGTAACCCCTCTCGCCTTGGACGCGTGAAGACTCGAACGTTCCAAAATCTCAATGATGTATGGAACGTGGATCTGTCTGTGATACTTTTTAATAGTCTTCCTATTTATTCCCTTTGTTTAGATAATATTTCCGTAAAAATATCTCTGTACTTGCCTATTCACAGATGGAGAGGAAATATTATGCAAACCAACATATCACAGTTTTAATAAGACAGCATTAATGGAAACTTGTTTGGGTGACTTAAACATAACTGGCGAAATGTGGGTGTACTATCAAGTACACCTCTGCCTAACCCTTCGGGGATTACAGGCGTAATGTTGTTTGGGGTTGAAGGGAGGCAAATAAAGGTAGGAAATTAGTTGAAGAGATAGGGAAGTAAGTTTTTAAATTAAATAATTTTGGTCAAATCCCGGAGTTAGATAAAAAATGGGGCACTCAAATCCCGCACACACATTTCGCTAGAATTTCCTACTTTTTCCAGCTTTTCTCGACCTTAAAAACAACAACCCAAAACAAACCTAGCTAAGTACCCCATTGTATATTTATTTTTTATTTTATTAACGTGTCAGTTGTCACATACAGCATAACTATTAACGCTTTATCAAGTCAAGAGGAAAATGACAGATAAACGGACACTTCCTAACATTTATCCTAGGTCAATCTAGTTAAGAACACATGCACGGGTTTCCGTCTAACTGACTGTCAGGCTAATAATGGCTGTATGAATGTGGATGGCTATATAAGAGTAGAGGAAAACCAAAGAAACGATGGATGGACTGTGTGAAGGAAGATATGGCTAGAAAGGAGGTGACTGCTGAGATGACGAGTTATACAGGAGTATGGAAGAAGTACATATGCTGCGCCGACCCCAAATAAATTGAGATGGGGACAGGAGAATGATGATTATAAAGGTACTAGTGTCTGTGTTAACAGGATTCGGAGATTAGGATAACATAACATCACGCCTGCAATCTCCGAAAGGTTAGGCAGAGGTGTACCTGATTGTACACCCACATTTCGCCAGTTGTTTTAAGTCCCATGTATTAGGCGAACCGAGCCTATTGCCATCAACCTGAAATTCCCAATTAAACTTTGCCCGACTGGAGATCGAACCCATGCTTAGCCTTCGCGCTTGCAACTACTAGGTCAGGGATGTAGATTTATACTTCTAACATCACCTGATAGTTTAAAACTTAATGATGCAGGACTAAGAAAAATGACTCTTTGTGAATAATATCTTAAGTAGACATGTGCGAGACATATTAAGAAATTCATACGAAAATATTAATCATTTGAATACAAAATATATATTTGTCCCTATTTAATATTGCCTAAAATTGAATGACAGTATGTATCTGTAAGGTAATACTGTGTGAAAAGGATCTATCTTGGCTGGCATATAGTGTAGGAGCAGAGTTTAACATTATTATATGCAGCATTATGTAAAATAAGATATGGTACTGAAAAGATTGTAAACCATAAAGAAGAAAGGTAAACCATGGAGAGGAGCGGTAAATGCTTTGCCATCTACCTATTACCATCCTTTTCAGAGTCCTTTCACCTTTCAACTTGAGTTCTTTAGAAATATTGTAGGATGACTTCAAACTCAAAACAAACGTTACGGCACATCTCTCAGACAGCAATAAATTTTTGTGAAGAGCTCTCACATAAATGATCAGCAAATACAATAATGGTACATAACGTTCCTAGAAACCGGTATTTAATAGATGACACATGTCTGTCATATTCAAAATGTACATAATATTACGCTTCGTATCCAAAAGGGTTATTCAGAAGTATGTTCACATTTCGCCTTCTACCGTGCAAATCGCAAAAACCCAATAAAAACTTTGCCTGACCTGGGATTCGAACCCCAGGACCTCTAGACCAACGAGGCAGTCATGTTTATCAATAATAAATACATAAAAAGTTTTGTCGTTTCCGGATGTAATTTAGATATGTACTGTTAAATATCAAACGGCTTAATGCCGGAACCAGGTACTTCATTTTAATTATTACGATTTGAATATAACACTATTTGCATGTCTTAATTGTTTAATACGCCTTGTAAAGTGTGACTGTTTGACTTTTCGAGGTGAAAAAGTGATTTGACGTTTTAGTCACTTTGCGGCACAAGTGTCGGTAAACATACAGTGTCTAGGAGTAAGATTGATAAGTAATTATGACAGAATAATATTATTGATTGCGAAGTAATATTAATAGAAAATAATGTTACGTTGAAATTGCCGTTTCACATGTATGTATGTAGTTTTAACTGAAATGACTAGCTCCGAGACTATGTTTTACGAAAACTATTTTATAATTCATGACGGGAAGTAGGTAAGTATAGTATTTTTTCTGGTCATTTTTTACATTTTTTGGTCACAGTTTTAAAGCTTTATTCCGGAGGTAAACACGTGTTACGTTACGTATTGTATCCACCAAGTAACCATTGCCAACAATGGGCATGACTCATTCATTAGAAAAATATCAGAATGCACAAACCACGTGTCAAAGTATCATGCAGTTCAAGTACATCCTTAATGTATCGATAGTTTTTGTGATATTATATGATTCATAGACAAATTGGCGTACATACTTATCTAAGGTTTTTATTTCTCATTATTTTAATTACGGATCTCGAATTCTAGATGTGGTGGATACTAAAAACATAAACAGGGTTCTTTAAAAATGCAGTGCATTTATTTGTGGTTAGTTCCAGTCACTGTTTATAATGATTTAGGTAACTACCTATCGGAAAAGTTTCTGACCATAATAAAACACAATACAAATAAACAATTCAAGTGTGATTTAATTATAACACTAGTGCGTCAATTCTAAATAACTTAGTGTCAAATAAGAATTCACGAGTTATAGACTACGACGTTGACTGGTTAACATCGTGCTAACAGAAAAATATTAATTAACACTTGATGTAAACAAAACCGCTCTTCATCTACTGCGCAATGTTAAAGCATAGACCGCTTAATCAGCTTACAGCTTGGACAGGCGATTTCTCTCCGACAGAAAAACTGGGCCAAAATCCACGACGGACATTCGTGCGGTCACAAGTATTTGATTTTTGCAGAACATATTCATGTATTATTTCACCAAAGATTCTTTTAAGAATAAACTGCATCATCATACGTCTCAATACCCACATCTTTCTCCACGTTGACTGCCTTCGTGCAGTGTGTTTGGGACTGTGTGCAGTTTGTGGCATAATAATGGCTTAATTTACTACATAAATATTTCACAAACAAATATTCCGATTTGCAGGCCGAATTGCAGGCTTAGTACGGCGAAGTTCCTATAAAATATGCATCACTACGATTATTTAACAGTTTACGCAATCACACATAACGCGTCTATTACATATCTGTTATGCTACCACGAACGAACTACGAAGAATTATAATACAATCATAGTATTATACAATAATAATTATACTAAAGCTTTGGCGAGAATTTCTACCGGAAGTGCCATACATCCTAGTTGTACGGAGTGCGTACACAAGGCGACGCGATTTCGTGTGCGGCCGTGAAACGAGCTTATAATCCGGATGTGACAGCGAAATGGTCGATGCATGTGATCTGTTTTCACATCAGGTTATTGTTTTGATTATACATATTTCTTATAGATATTATTTAATGAAAACGAGTAAGTACTTCTCTATGTATCTGATTAGTTTATTTATGACTAGCATTTGCCCGCGACTAGAATAAAAAAAGATCATTTCTGTGCCGCCACTGCTCTAAATAAAGTCAGTAATCAGAAGGTCAAACAGTACTCTTTTTTTCACGTCGTGGCGTCGTCGCTTGTTAGTTCTTTGAGGAAAAAGCTATGCTTTTCATAAGGGCGTTGACCGAGTAAATACTGTTCACTTAAAATTTTGATGATTTGTATTTTCCAATTCATTAAACTTTTTTAGAGCCTCGTATTAGGACAAATAATATCTTTAGTATTCTTTAATGTGTTTAATTGTATTTTTTGCAAACTAACATAAATTGTGAATTACTTTTAGAAATTATGATTGAATATTTTTTTTACAATTTGCTTTGGGATCACTTATTTTATTTTTAAATGTGTCATTATGACGTTGTCATTTAAAAGCGTACATAAACAAAGCATATAAATATCCTTGACATTTCACAAGATAAAATACATCTCTCAGATAGATACATAATCACTGATCACAGGGACGATTGATCACATGATTAAAAAGCATGATTAATTTATTCAATGTTAATTGATAGCTCCCGGCATTATCAATGTTTGAATATGAATTCGAACCTTCAGTTAAAAAACTAAATGTGAATGCCAAATATATATTTTTTAAATTTTGTAATATTTCACAAGAATAATAAATTCATCTCTGCTGGTAATAGAAATTGTGCTGTGTATTCAAATATTCGAGTCATAAAAATTTGTAACCGACCTCGATTGACTTCACCTAATTACTAGTAATCGGAAGAAAGATATAAATTACAATCTTTGATTCGGACTTTAGGCTGCGTATAAGTTAGTGCTAACACTTATTTATTCATAAATAAAATTACCATCGCCAAAGGCATAGACGATAATGTTATCTATTTTACAAACAATTTGATTCAGTTATAAAATCGCGAATTCCGTAGCCACTCCGGTAATGTGAAATTAATAAACACCCTTGCTAAAGGCATTGCTCTTTCCAGTTTCAGAATGACTTTACTCTACAAGCCTTTCATTTTGCTTTTATCTCGTTTTCCATAAATATCCTTACGTAATAAAACTGTTACTATAAAATGTGTATAAAATTTAATGATTATTTAAGTAACGATTTTTGAATAGCAACTTCTTCGAAAGAGAAGACAACCCTATATAAGAAATTCGTTATTGCTTTTTCAAAAACAGAAATCTGTGGGGTTACCATTGGGAGGGATACCATAGATACCAGTGGGAAAGAACTAAAACATTCCTGCGTTAAGAAATCATGGTAACCCACCTGTTCTACCTTAATCAATGATGCATAAACCGTTGAGGAATACCTTACAGGTGTTTCCAATTCTTAGCGTGTCGATGGCAAAAAGTTTGAAAACTTATGTTTGGCTCAAAATTCGGTTACTTGTACTCCGCTTACTGATGCAGTCAACAGGTCATCAAGTGCGCAGGTCAGGACATGCAGTGCAAAATGGAATCTGGGCCAATGTCTGGGTGAAGATGCTGCAAACGCACTTGCCTGAAGGTTTTTGTCTGAGCCGTCCATGAACCCCCATCTGTCTTTGAGACCTCTATCTTTTTGTGAGATAGTCTTTGCGCCGACCGACTTGGGTTTGAAGTCTATTTAGAGATTTTCAAGTCGGCTACGGTTACAAGTGTCCAGGTGGAAGGTGTGAGAGCTTTTACTTATTGTAACCCACCACAATAACTCTATGTTTAAAAAACATGCGTTACATTTTAATGAATGAATGGAGAAAGATAACAAATTAAATTAAATATCAATAATAATGGGTTACCGATCATTAACTTAAACAATAATACAATGAAAACTCCAATTAAAACAATAAATGTCAAATCTACTAAATGTAGATACAATTGAATGTCCTGACTGATCCATATTTCGTGAAATTAAAATACCTAAGTGTTCAGGAATGTATTTTTCTCCTAATTGATGGTTATATTGACGCTAATAAAAGTCATGTTTATTCTAAATCGAAAATACCCTGAAAGTCGGTTCATAGAAAGATCAATATTAACGTGTAAAATAGGAAAACACGTCTTTCTAAAATAAGAATCATTTACTGTTAATAGTATTGTTAATATTAGTGTGCCATTTATATTTGTGCTGGACTGCAGGCAAATATTTAACAAAGTTGTTTGGTCAGAATTGTGACGTAGCCTTGGCTGTATCATAGAGTTTAGAAAACAACGTATAATTTTCCGATTGAAAATGGAAGAAAAGCTCGGTGTTACTTTTAAAAGCTCGAGCAGTGTATGTTTTTTTTTAATAGGTGTCAAAGTTATATTTTTGCTCTAGGGTTCCCTTTTTATACTTGTCTGTGACCAAAAGACACTTCACATTAGACGAGTTTAGGCCAAATGCATGCCTATTTAGTATAAAAAATGTCAGGTTAAGTACTGTTAGTTACTTATAAATTAAGAAGCTGCTGTACCGCCAAGAAACATTCACTGTTTCGATTTGAAGGATTTGACCAGTCTTACCAAGGGGTATCGCATTACCCAGCACTAACTGAGTTGTAGAGGTCAGATAGGCAATTGCTCCATGTAAAATACTAGTTTTCAGCTGCACCCGGTTAGACTGGAAGCCCAGCATAGTTGGGAAAAGTCTAGGCAGATGATGTTGATGAAATTACACCTGCTGCCGAACTAAAAATGTTGTTTTTTTCTTTTACTCTATGGTGTTCATTACGTTCTCAATATATTTTGAACGTAAAATTGTGACGTCAGCACAAGGGGCTGGGTCTATCAAACAAAGATCTCATGTGAATCGTGATGCACGATTTGACAGACAAAATGTTAATGGTAATAATTCACAAAACAAATATTTTGCGAACAGTCAAACTGAACTCCTGATCGCTTCATTTATTCTTGCACACGTTAATTTAATAAAAGCTACCTACTTTAAGATGATAACTTAATTTGTGTATTTATTAGTATCATTTATTGTTTCAGGTACTGAATTTTGTTTGTTGACTACGGAGATGTCTGTAAGTAAAGTTGAATAACTTTTAAAAAGTTCCATGACCATCCTTCTTTTAAGATTTTTTTTTTATGTGATGTTAATTTGTAAATCGCGTGAGAAAAGTTTTGAGTATGAATGTGGATGGGTATAAAAGTAGAGGAAGACCAAAGAAACGATGGATGGACTGTGTGAAGGATGATATGGCTACAAAACAGGTGACTGCTGAGATAACGAGTACTAGAGAAGTATGGAAGAGGAAGACATGCTGCGGCGACCTCTAATAAATTCGGATAAGGGCAGGAGAATGATGGTGATGACTTTGAAACTCGCATTTTTCAGCATTAATAGTCTAAAAGCCCGGTTATTTATATGTAATAATAAAAATTTGGATAGTTTCAAGGCCAAAACACCTTTGATAGAAACGAATAGTATCGCTCTGGTTTAATTTTTTGATATTATTTTTTCTAGTTCTTTTTATGGCACAATACCGGTTCTGTTACTATCCAGGTGTTTTTTTAATCCTGTTTCTATATGAGTGAGTTTGCTTACTGGAGTGTATAACGAGGTAAATGATGAAACCTTCTAAAAAATTATTGAAATGAAGAAATGATTGTTGCCTTCTGAACTAGGGTTCGTAACAATCGTAATAACTAGCGTCATCTAGCGCCAATAACTGAAACAATGAACGGTGTTGAGATTAAGCCTTGTATTATAATATGATTTTGATTTAAACTAAAAGGGCTATTCCCAGTTTTTAAATTGAGTAATTAAAATGTAGAAATGGTCAATTTCTCCTTTTATTAGAGTTTAAGTATATTACATAAAATCGTGCCTTGTAAGAGTTAGGCAGAAGAATACCTTACAAGTAAACCCACATTTTAAAAATTATGTTTAAGTCGCATGTAATAGGGGGCGAGCCTATTGCCATCAACCGCGTACAAATCCAGACTCCGTGGTTTCTACTTATAAAATCCTTTTGGAAAAACCCAATAACACTATGCCCGAGCATGAGTCCCGGGAATCAAACCCAGGACTCATGCTCAGTAGTCGCGCTTGCGACCACTGGACTTAACGAGACAGTGACTATATTCTCCATTCAAATACTCGAACCAGAAACTGGGTGTACGATTATCGACATTTATTTATTTTTAATGAATTTGTATAATTTATTCAGGTAGTGAGCTTTTAGCTTGAGTGATCTCACTAATCTCGGCTTAAGCACCTACTTAATTCATTATGTTTTAGCATAACGACTGGCTGCTCACATAAAAGCCTTTGCGCCGCGTTGAATTCATATGTAAGAAAAGATCCTGCACGACCTGTGAATGTTGTGCGTACTTTTTTTAATTTAAAACAAAAAACAATATACACGATGAACGTGTTCCATATTAAATATAGACTTCTTCTGCGCACGGCCCTGAAAAAGCAGCAAAAGTTGCGTCCACAACGCGTAAACACGCGTTAAAAACTCAGCACACATAGGCCGTCTAAAGTCAAAGTGACCAGCAATATTTGGCATAATTTTAAACATGTAGATTACGTTCCACGCTTTAAAAGCGTGAAGTGATTACACACGCTACAATGAATCTATGTGAACAACTAATTATGGTCGGTAAGTCTATTTTTAAACGAGAATATGTGAGAAAATGCGTCACAATAATAATTTTACAATGAGGAAAAGACGTGAGCCCGTAATTTCGCATTACATTTACTGCTGGCATTTAGATCGGTCATCTTAATCATGGTTGTGTAAAATAAGATGCAAACGATGAATTTGAAAAAAAAACATGCACGATCTTCGTGAATGTTGTGTTCATCACTTAGTTCATCTAACCAGTTTTTTTTCTTATTTTTGGACTTTATGTTGACGATAAATATCTCTTAATTCGTAAAACAAAAGCTAGATTTATAGCTATGCAGGAATCTTTTGGAGCGTGACCAAAATAGGAAAAAACGCCGCCATCTTTATTTTTCAATAAATTTCACGTAACGATTCAGAATGTTTACCAATGCCCCGCCCGCGCCCTTTCAACGACGCGACGTTCAAGGGTCAAAATATCCTTGCAGAACTTAAATCGAAGGGTTACCCAGCGATTTGCCAACCAGCGTGAATTCAGACTTGGTGGTTTTATACATGGGTTCTTAATAGCATTACCTTTTCATACAAGCTATTATAACAATTTAAATACACGTATTCTTAAGAAAGATTGTTGTTTTAGCAAAAACTTGGTACTACACACCTACATTCATTATTCTATAAATTAAAATAATTAGGGATTGAAGTTCGCCAACTTAATTACTAACATCAGTCGTCATCGTCATCATGGAATCATAATTTTGAACTTTAACGTATTTTATATAGACCGTTGATCTAACTACAAACAGATACAAAGTCCATGTTCGCAAAAAAATCTCGGAGAACCCAGATTAGTGGAAAATTCGTCTAATTATTGTTTTATCGTATAACTGACTAATATTAGACCTTAGTTAAATTTTTAGCCCTTGATAGTGACGTGAGAAGATTATTTTAAAATGGGTACGAAGTCTATATTCGCAATCATTTGCAGAGCAAACTTTGCGCTTGAGGAAAACCCATGTTATCTAACATGATATAAGTAGTTTTCCTAAAACATAGTTCATAATAAAAAGTTGTTGATTGCTTTAATACTGGACATGGACTGATTGATCGATTTATTAAGGTGGAAGTGTCAGGATTGCCCGCGAAATTCAAATTTTCTTTAGTTTTTTTGCAATTTGCTTGTCAGTGACAGGCTGTATGTGGAACAAAATATGATTCGCGACCGTAAAACCTATTTTTTTCTACTCTAATCTAATCTATATTCCTAGTAATTCTATAAAAGGCTTCCGCAGTTTACCCTGGCGTTTCAAACTTAAGGGTAGAAGTGACGAGACAACCCAAGTGCGTACGGCAAGGGCTGGTTTTAGTTCGCTCGGGATACCTGGAAGAATTTGGAGGAAGCAGCAGGACAGCATGGAGAAGCAAAAAAAAAAAAATTACTTGACATCAGATGGACTATTCGCAGACCAGCTGCGGTGATTAAATTTCTTATAAATTTCGATGTTTTGTGGAAATTACATAAGTAGAGGACGTCTAAATGCTGATAACTTTGATCAAACGTATGTAGGATAATAAATGAATGCTAAAATCATTTTTATATCTTCCCATACGATTTTAAATCAGCACCACATAAGTAGAAACCATCGTATGCCTATTTGCTTATATTCTTAAATTGATTGATCAATCGCATAATAACAGTATTGGTAGGATGGCGTACTATTATGTATTCTGTGGCATGGCGCGATTTCACTGTAAAATATCTAAAATCAATACGGTAAAACTATCTCCAGTCAGTCTGTTTGAATGTAATAATATATAATAACCTAATACTCACGTTATGTACCTAAACAGGATGTTTTGCATGGCATTCTTCTTCACATACAATGATCCACTCATTTGCGATTACAAAGATCTAAACGCAGGTAGGTAATGCGTGTCGTTTCCTAGATGTTCACATTATAAGTTTACTAAGGAAAATCTATAGTAAATTACTACGGCTTTACACATCACTCTATGTATATTCATAATACACTTCGTGATTCTGTCTATATTATCATGAAGCAGATTTAATCCACATCACGATAAAATGGAATTTTGTAATTATTATCGTATTTACCTATACCCTGCAAATATGTGACACTTTGCATAAAGATCTGATGATTTTACGATCTTATTATATGTAAGTGTTCTTGATAATCACTTCAAGTACGTTTGCATAATCTTGGAGCTTATCTTTGAGATTATTAACGTTAAGATTTATGTATTAGTACTATTGAACTTGTTATTGCAATGAAATATTAAATTGAATAAAAATAATACATCAATTACATCAAATATCGGGAGAGTTTTAAAATATTTACCTTATTCCTCTTTGTCGTGTGGTTAATGCCTAACCTGGTGTCAGTTTTCATGCCGCCCACGGGCCTCTGACTTGGTTTTACATGCCGATGCCGTCAAGAAATATCTCTCAGGCATGCTGGTTTCCTCACGATGTATTTTCCCTCACCGAAGCAAGTGATACTTATACAATACGCACTTGATTCCCAAAAATCAGAGATGCGTGTCTTGTGTCTTTGTACCTACCTTATTGATAAATTAAAAAAAAAAACATTATTTGAGTATTTTTTAACATTTCTGCCTCTGATTTCGTATTGATTTGATGACATTTCGTAGTAAATTAAAAAAAGAATTAATTTAAGATTTCGTATTCAAGCGTATTAAAGTCATTGTTTTGGTACAATTTCCTTTTTATTTTAGGTGCTATTGATATTCTTTCATAAATAGCAGATAATTCTCGAAAAAATATTTAAAGAGACGTTTTAAGAAATCATAGCATGAATACATCGGTGTATGTTGACGGGATGAGAACTGTTACAGGAGGCAGCGATGCGGTAAGATATAGTTACACGACTAACTCGTTAGGCATGATGTGAAAACGTGACTGAAGCAGAAAATTCTTGCGAAGTAAAACATTAATAGAAAATAATATTAGGTTTCTAAGAACACGTGGATGTGGCCCTCACTATTGCAACTGCTACCATACAACGAGGCAACGCAGCCAGTTCTTGAGCACATTACCAGTTGACAGCGCTGAGGAGTTTTTTGATGCCACTTTTTTAGCTTACTACTGTCTGTTTCATTTTCTCTTATGTCTATAGCGCTTATGTTTGATTTTGTCTGATTTTTCATGTAAATATCACACATTTAAAATAACAGGTTTCATCGACACTGTACGCTCTGCATATAGACCCGAAGAATAAAGGAACACCCATACAAATTGTAGATATTTGCACCCTTTTTGGAATAATTTTATTTTTATTTGCTTTTCGTTTGGCACAAGCCACAAGTGCAAACAATAAAAAAAAACTACGAGCGCATATATCTACTCGACCCATGACATCGAAAGCCAGCAATCAGTCCGTTTAAAAAAAGTCATTAGCTAGATTTTTATTTAAAAATCACTTTAAAATTAAAAGCCTGTCATTTACACAAACACTGGTAAGATAGCTTTGTGAATTCAGCATGCTACACGGTAGCATTCCTGAATACATAATGTCTGATGATATGAGCATAATTTTCAATAAGATGTATTGTATACTGAGATGCTTAAATTTAATACAAAGTAAAGTCGTCATAATTATATACATTCATAACCAGAGGACCTACCAAGGGCGCGCGGTGTAAGTAAACGTAACGTAAATACGACGTATGCCACATTGGGCACCCGCTTTAATGGCACCTGAGGCATACGGCATCTATCAATATTTTTCGCAGGCGCCATTAGTGGAATAGTTTATTATTTATACGTCGATTGTTTAATCGAAAATACAAGTATCCTAACGCATTTTAGTTATTGTTTATTTTTATTTTTGGACAAGCACAATCAGTAGCATACAGAGATATGAATAAATTCTTAAAATTATTTGTGAACCGAGTTTTTTTAACCTGGCACCTGAGGTATTCCACATAAGGCACCTATCAATGTTTTTCGCAGGCCATTAGTGGAATAGTTTATTATTTATACGTCGATTGTTTAATCGAAAATACAAGTATCCTAACGCATTTTAGTTATTGTTTATTTTTATTTTTGGACAAGCACAATCAGTAGCATACAGAGATATGAATAAATTCTTAAAATTATTTGTGAACCGAGTTTTTTTAACCTGGCACCTGAGGTATTCCACATAAGGCACCTATCAATGTTTTTCGCAGGCCATTAGTGGAATAGTTTATTATTTATACGTCGATTTTTTTAATCGAAAATTCAATAAAATTATCCTAACGCATTTTAGTTATTATTTATTGTTATTTTTGAACAAGCACAATCAGTATCATAGTACATAGGTATAAATAAATTCTTAAAATTATTTGTGAACCTAGTTTTTTTGAGTTTAAAATCGACGTATTTACGTTACTTTTCACCGTTCGTGTTAAGGCCTGTAAACGTTTGCATTCTGCTGAATTTTCAGTAGGTTCATATACACATATCAACTTGAATCCACAGGTTTTCAAGAGATATGGAGCCAGCCGATTCCAAATCCTGTATAGTTTGCAACTTCTTAAATATAAAATTAATAATATGTTGACCAACTACAACACTAACGTGATTACGCGAGTAACTACGTATAAGTTACTTAATCAATTTGATGCATAGGTACTCCCAACTTCACTGACGGTCACCCACTTTTCAACCTTATTACTTAGGACATAAGGGGGAAAAGTGGTAGACCCTCAGTGAACTCGGTAGTACCTACCACTTTTGCTGTGTACTGTTTTACTTATTTCACACCAATTTAAATTAATTGGGTTATGTAATCGCATTATTTCAAGACATTTTATTAACACGTGTATCTAATAGTACTAATAGTACACCCATATTTAGCCACTTACGTTTAAGTCCCATGTAATAGGGTGAGCCTATTGCCATCAACCGGGCACAATTCCAGACTCCGTGGCTGCTACTGAGCAATTCCTGATGAAAAAAACCAATAACATTTTGCCCGACCCGGGAATGGAACCCAGGACCTCATGACCACTAAACCAACGAGACCTCTGCCTAACACTTCGGGGATTACAGGCGTGAAGTTATGTATGATATTTTTATTCAGCAACAATATTGTAATAGTTCCGAATCAAACATTGCATCAGTGGTTAAGGAGAACCGAGCATTACAGTGTACAACCTTTTACGATACAATTTGAAACAAGCACTGGTTTCTTTACAAAATCGAATCTTGGATTGTTACATTACAAGGGAATGTTTCGGTGAGGGAGCGCGTTTAAACAATAATTTATTTCCAAACGTAGGTAAGCATCTACTATGATAATTAGATCTATACAGTCGACCTCATAATTTCTTTATCACCCTTAGGTTGGATGCCATTTGCACGACCTAAACTTAACGACAAGGTATCTTTGTCTATACGTCAGTTAAATAGTTTCAACTTCAGCAAAGCTACAATTACATGGGAATTTTGACAAAACTGGTAAAGCAATTACGAGGCCGACTATACCTACCTATAAATAAAACAGTCAGCAAGTTAGTCGCGTAAATTACTCTTTCTTGGTATGTTTGAGGATGATGTATAAATTAGCAATTAATAACTTTTACCAGTGGTTCTCAAGCAGGTTTCAAACACCTTGATATCCAGTTTCTCAAGTACTATAATCGTAAATGTTATTTTTCTGCATGAATTAACAAGAATATAAAAATAGACACATTTTTATTATCAAGCGTCGTTTTTACGTTTTTGTGATGGCATCAAAATAGCCAAATTATTATTACTAAGGAGTCATTATGCATCATTTCAATGTCATCATTTCATTCTAATTGCGACATTTTCATACATGTGTAAGCTGTAGGAAGTACTTTTATTTGCTAAAAGATAACATATAATAAAAAAATATACAGCAACTTAATGAGTCTGACTCATAAAGACAGCTCTACATAATTTTGATTCATTAGTGTCAGAAAAGTTAGCTAAATACCTAAGATAGTGATATCATTATTTTCCTGCCGTTGTTTCATTCTGCGTGGGGTCGGCGCAACACGTTTTCTTCTTCCACTCTCCCCTGTCGGACGTCACGGCATCATTTACTCCTTTCTCACTTAAGATAATCACATAAAGATCAAAAATGACATTTAAAATATTGCAAAGGACAATTCTTGTTTTAACCTTTATTATTATCTACAGACAAAACAAGAAAGGATTTTATGAGTTGTTTGCTCGATATTCTACACATTTTTTTTTAGGTCAGTAAATACACACAAACTTTTTATTTTATTATTAATTTATTTTATAACCAACTTATACGGGGTGGAATACACCGTACCGAAAACGAAAACCACATACTCAGTACATCATTCTGAACCCCCCCACATAGAAATTTTTCATCACAAAAAAAAAACAGCTGTTCCATACATGTTGACCGTGTAGATATTGCACTTTTGTAGGAAACAGCAGATTTTTTTTAATAACCGACTTTTCGGTAGTGTGTCTCTTCCAAAGTGTATTTACAGTTTACACCACGTAAACAAGCTAAGCATGTAAACTGTTATAAATTATTGTTCATAGTCTTAACTAAAATACTTTGATGCCACATCGTGATTAAAAAAACCAAATCAACATAAACGAAGATTTAAAGAACATCCCTTCCAAAGAACTCTAAAAAAACAGGTTTCTCTTTCAAGATAATTATTATTGAAAAAGTGGTTTAATATAAATTAGAGTTGAAAAGCACCTATTTAAGTGCGGAGTAAAATTAGGCATAATAATAAAATTACAGGCTAGTGATACCGTCTGCAATTCGTTCGTCACGACTTTGCATGATACAACTCTGTTTTTGGACGAACACTTTTTAAATGATAATTTCATGGCAGTTTTTTTTTGTCTTTGTAACTTTTTTCTTTTCTTTAACTTTGTAGCGTGGAAATTAAAGATGACCTGAAGAGTGTGTTTAAATCGGTTCTTAAAAGTTCTGTGTTTTCGTTACACGCTTAGATACAAAGTCTAAGTTGGTAGATATAAGCTTATCTCACTAATATCTGCATGAATTTCACAGTTGATGAAAAATAAGTTAGATTTTTTGTGGAATTTCATAAAAATGTATTGCAAGTCATGCAACTTGCAATAATTATAATAAGACATGACGTCTTTCAAATAGGTACATACATCACGCCTGTAATCCCCGAAGGGTGAGATAGAGGTGAACCTAATAGAACACTCACATTTCGCCAGTTATGTTTTCAAGTCCCATGTAATAGGGGCCGAGTCTATTGCCATCAACCGGGCACAAATCCAGACTCCGTGGCTGATACTGAGAAATTCCTGATGGACAAAACCCAATAACACCTAGCCCGACCCGGGAATCAAATTCAGGACCGGATGCTCAGCAGTCGCGCTTGGGACTATTAGGACCAACGAGGCAGTCTAGTCTTTCAAATAGGTACTGTTTTTTATATATTACCGGACTATATTGTGGGTGTCTTGAGTGTAAGGCCTCGAGCCAGGGGATTAAAACTAAGCGACTACGTGCTAAAGGCACCCCCTGTGGGGTACGAGCCTCGGCTTAGGGCGTCGCCGAGGCAGGACAGCAAGGGACAGGCTGGATCGGAACAAGATTAGTGTCACATAGACAAATAGGCCTTACCATTTTATGAAGTGCCCGTGTCTTTCAATATTAGGGTGGTAAGGTAATTACGAGGACGACAATACAAAAATTTCTTATTTTAGTGCTTCTAATTAAGTTAGTTTTATATTAATTTTCTATTCAATTTTACCAGTATTTTATTACGTTAACTTTAATGTTGTGCAATTCTTTCATCATAATAATTTTAGATTTTGTTGTTTCAAATCAATATTACCTTATTATAAATATCTATTTAAAAACACAAACAAAGAATAACCTCACATTCAGGATTAAATTACAATTTCGCAGCAGCCTACCTATCCTCCAAACTTTTTAACCCTGAAATGGGATGTTCTTTAAATCATTATAATCGAAACTTATAAGATGGTTTTATAATTCATTAATCATGTTCAATTTACATACGTAAGTTATTCGATCGTTTTAATTGGACCAGTATTTGTCTAGTTTTTCTCGCTTAATCGTGCAAAGTAATAATTATATAGGATATTAACTTTGCAAATCATTCAATACATATTTTTTCTAAAACCTTGTATATTGTAAACTTTTAAAAATAAAATTTGTGAATTATGAAAAATAAAACTGAAAGCCACATTCGTGACTGAGTAAAACACCCATAAAAAATTAGCTACATATTAGACAGTTCCCGTGTCAGCGTACAAAAAAAAAAATAAACGCCCAAAACGCATTGGCTGGGATTGCATTTACACACTTTCGTCCGTTTAATCAGTCGTCAACAAACGCAGGTAATGACGTATCGCTCCGAGATTTTCCGCCTTAGAGCCTTCGACCCGTAAACTCGATCGAAATGAAAATGTAATTATCGAAGTAAACAATGGTAAAGTCGTTTGGCGGCATTCGTGCGTCGAACATCGCGGCAGTCGCACGCGCGCGGTGCTAAACAGGTACAAGCGACGACGATCGTACGTTTTACCTTATCGCGTGTTCCTTACATCGCATTGTTCGAACGAGATGCACTTATCTCCATGCCTGTACAATCGAAAGTGATAAATGATTTAGTGCCGTGGATGCACTTGACATTGACGCGTCAAATCTCGATGTAAGTTTAGTGATCAAAATATTGTTACAGTGGTAGTGCTCCCAACAATTAGCTAAGGCACTAATGTATTCACACTTTAGTATTATTTATCCGGAAAACTCCGTTTGTTATCTTAATTTTATTGTTGTAGAATCATTGTTACGGTGATTCCAGACGTTAGGCCTGTTACGCGTTAAAACCGCAAAATTAGTGGAGATTAGAAGAAATAACTATTCAATTACCTTTTCATGTTGAAAATGCCTTATTTTTCTTTCAGTAAATATGAGGTAGTTATCGGTGTGTGTGACTAATTTATGTTCGCTATTTTATGACGTTATTATAGCAATTAATATTATTTTAAAAGTGTGTAAAACTGTGGATTACTTTTCGTTTGTCAAGTTGTTTTTTCGTTGACGCTTCAAGGGTAGGATAGCGCGCGGTTTTCTGTCGATCACGTGCGTGCGATGCGTTTGCGTAGTTCGGAGCACACTGATTAGAATTGAACGATTAATTAACGATTTCGGAATTTTGGTATTTAATGAGATTCTGTCGGTTGAATTTAATTGACATTAGTGGGTCTTTTGTTTGAATTGTCCTACTCAAGGACCAACTAGCTACTGATTAATAAGAATGTTTTAACCGAAGTGCAATTTATGACATGAGTAAGTTTAAAACCTAGTCATATCAAAAGGTACCTCATTTGTGGATTCACCAAAAAACGGTGACCATCAAAGTATTCAAATACAGTTTTAGCTGTTGACATTTCTGTGAATAATTAAAGAAGAAAAACGAGTTTTGTGTTCACATTCTAATAAAACATAATATGTAGATACTGTAATGGGGTCTATATTTCAAGGGCTGTAATTTATTACTGTGTGTAGAGGTATTGACACTATGAGTTGTAAATGCTCAGCTCATAATTGAGACGTCGTCGAAATTCTGACTGTAACACGTAAAATACAAAATTAAAAACCACAGTCATCTCTAAATACTAAACGCCACTCACAAAAACAATGCAAATGCAAAACAGATTTTTTTTTCAAAAATTTCAAATCTGTCATATTCAAGTCTTTTCAGAATACTGTATTCATTTCAAATTATTTTTGTTTCTCTGTTAACAGTACTCGGTACTTTAACCCTGTGCATTCATACAAGCATTTACCTGAGTACTAAGATATAATTATGTAAATAACATGTGACAAAAACCACGAGCGAACTGACGTATTTCAGATAAGTGAAGTTGTTCGCCTGTGTACATTTGAACGTTGATTTTGTTAGCTCGTCTCGCTAGGTAAACTTGTGGTTGTTTGCATAGTAAGTGTTGAAATTGATATGTTTTTTAAATTGTCTAAAAAGTCTCCTTAATTAGTTATAAAAAGTTTGTTACCCACTGAGATTTTGGAAGAAAATTCTCAAGGCGAGAATTTTCATCATTTTCTCTGAAAAGAAAAACGTACGTGACGTTTGATTGGAAGTTTTACCCTATCTGAACATAATGTGAGTGTATGGGCTGAAAATAAAGTTTTAGTGAAATTTTCTTATTATGGCTGCGTTATTTTCAAGATAACTGCAGGTACCGAGAGCAATTGCTCTTGACTGAAGACAATCAAATCATTTTTGAGCATTACATAACACCAGCAACTGATATCAAATCTGTTTTGTTCTGATTATTTTCTTGTATAGTGCACAAACACTCAAAGGGTGATGCCCAGTTTTTCGAGCATGATGCGATGATACTTAAACTAACAAACTTAATGTTAACATCGTAAAAGTTTTACTTTATTTGGTAGGACGTTACATTATTTTTTATTTAAGAATCTTAGTAGATTAGGACAATAAGAAAAATAATTTTCGTAGCAAAAATTCTTAAAAAGTGGCTGACGAAATTCAAAAGGTTTTGCCACATCTTCGAACAATATAAAAATTCATAAATTTTAATAGTTTTGGTACTTACACATATTTGCAATTCTAAATTTGTATAGATGAGTCTCAATAAATTGACTAATAAATAATACACGTGTAGGTTTGTAATGAATATATTTAATTAAAATGTTACTATTTCATAAATATGTGTAGATATAGAACAACATAACTAATAATTTAAAAAATATATAAAAAAATAGTACTACAATTTATTAAGTAAGTCACCTAACTTTTAATCAATTTTTAAAACTACCAATTTCAATCCAGAGTTTCAATATAAAGGTCAAAATTATCTAAAACTATCATGATTACAACAATTAAATCTAAATTGGAACCTATTTTCCTGTAATAGCCTCCACATAAAAATGCGATTGCTAATAAAAAGGCTATGTAACTACGATAATATCAATAAATGCGGTGGATTGACCTTGTGGTCAAGCTTGTAGTTAATAAATCAAATTAAAATTGTCGTGTAACCTTCTTTGTTTAATATATTATCAAGAATGCTAACTTTTTGAACGGAGCACATGCCACTGCCACTGAAACAATTGTGATTTATTAAATTTGGATAAAAAAACTTGTGTAATGTTTATTTCTTTTCTTTTAGATAATCGATAAAAAATCGATACTTATCTGAACGACAACGAACGTAATAAACAATTGATCGGGCAGCGGAAGAGGAAATTATCAACGTTACAGTGACGGATCACGAAAAAAACTTTAGTGACTTCTGATCAGAATAGATCACTTGATCGAATAGTTTCAGTTTTGTGTTTAAAAGTGAGCCTTAAGTGAACGAAACCTGTGTTGTGAGGACATGCGATGACACGTCTGCGATTTTGACGTGGTTTTAGTCGCAAATCGCAGAAAAACTGGAGGTCGACACGTATGAGGTGTCAGTTGTCGTCCAGCTGACAACAGATGTCATCCCCATTGAAGTCGGTGAGTCAGACGGACATAAAAGAATTCTGGTACATTAATCAGTACAGTACAGTCGAACAAGCAACTGGGTTTACAGGCAGCTAAGTTACAACTACTTTCAAACAAGAGTTTGCTGAGTAGCCAATTCTTTAACATCACTCTGTTACACATAATGAGCCTATAATGCCCCCCGCCCCACTTCTGGGGCAAAATACTCTTTTCTTTGGGATAGACTTTTTAAGTTCGTAATAAACTACATAAACTTAAAAGACATTAAGCACACGTTAGCGCTACGTAAAGCGTCGGTGGTCATTGTAGAGATTAATAATTCTGCCTGTACACCAAATAGCTTGTTCGACAGTACTTAGTTATTTTTCGACACCTGAATGACGATCTTTTGTGGTTAAGACTTTGTCATCTCCCTTGTGGCTTACGTGATCTAGCAGTACAGTTTTACACGTTTTGTTTACTTTTACGGTTATCAGAATTGCCATTGCCTCGCTAAGAAGAAGCATGTGATAATGGTTGATTGTGCATTTAGACTAGACGTTTGCCAGAGTAATCTACTTTTCAATACGTCAGGAGGGCCTTAAATGGCCGCTTTAGCAGAATCGTAATAATATAATAATATGAATCACGTTAAAATTAGACCCCAGGTCATTCTTAAGACAAATCCGTATTATTCTATTTGGATTAGTCAATACTTACAGTCTTTATCGGGTAACTTTGAAGGTATTGATTTGATTTATGAAGATAATTGTGTTTCAAATTATTCTTTAGATTTTTAAATGTGTGTAAGTGTGAGAAAAAAAAGTATCCGATGTGCTATTCCAGAATATTATTTCTATCTCTGTGCCAAATTTCATCCAGCTCCGTTCAGCCGTTCTGGCGTGATTGAGTAACAAACATCCATCCATCCAGACTTTCGCATTTATAATATTAGTATACATAGATATTGAATTTTAAAATGGGCTACCTCTCGTTGAATTAAACCAAATTACCTTATGTTTCACGATTGATTGCAAAGTATTACTAGTGAAAAGAAAATAATTGTATATTATTGACGTATAAGAGGCATTTCTTTTGACGCCATTTTGAAGTAAAAACTGGCACTATTTGCCAACAGCCAATTATCAACAGTACTCGCAATCGATTCTAATTAGAAAACACATTTGGCATTAAACGTACCGTACCGAATTGCCTTAAAGCGTTCTTTAGTCGAAAATCGAGTATTCGAATACCGTATACTCGATTTGGTTAATTAATGCAAAAAATGTCCTCTTTGAAAATTCGTCTTCTAGACGTTAGTTATCAAAGATGGTAAAACAGGTCCTGTCGGTGTTTTTGTGAGGTTAAACATGAATAAATGTCTGCCGAGTTCACCAGTCTCAAAAGAATTATGAGGCATTTTGTTTGAACTAGGATCTCCTTATATTAGCTCTGAACTTTAAGTAAGATTACGTCTTCCTCAAATAGATTTTGCTCGTTTTCCTTATTTTTTTTTGGGGTAAAATCAAAATCTTCTAAGAACCTAATGACGTTATTAAAGTTTTATTATGTTTACAATTCAAAATAGCAGGTTTTTCGTCACTAATTTTTAAATACTTAGATGGAAACTACCTACAACATTTCGCTTTTGCGGTTTTGATTCTATTTTTGGAAACAAAACTGTTGGTTTGAATAATTGAGTTTCACGAAGGCAGCTTACTTAAAACTGCATGATAATTCACTTAGTATAACGAGCTCTAAACAATACATAGTTGTATTTCCGACATTTGTTAAAAGTGAACGGATATAAAAGTTTTAATTTTGTAATAATTCAAGTGTCAAGCATTATTGGGACCTATTTTATTAAATTAACCCCTGTGGCAGTTCTCTTTGTGCGTATTTTTTTAATCACATAAGAGTAAGATTTTAATCATTTTATGTACCTTCGGAAAAATGTTTACACTGAAATGACTGCGGTCGCACTTACCGCATAAAATGATTGATACAATTATTAGTATGAATATGCGCGAGACAAGACTATTTCATCGAGATATTTTTTTTTGTGAATAAAAAGAGGATCACTGGTTTTGGTATAATTTTTGGTTTTTTAAGCTCTTATTCTGATATATAATATAGGATAACGATTTGAGTGAACATTTAAATTTTCATAGACACCATAACCATAATCTGTTCCGCTATCAATGAATCACTATGCAGTAGGTTGGTTCTGGTTCTCATTGAAGCAGGTGTCGTGAAAAATCTGGTCACGCTCAGTTATGTCTGACCTTGCGAAGAACAAAATGGATTAATGAATGAACTTACTGCCATTATTTATTCGTTATTTGCACGAGTTATGGTCATGGAACAGAATGGTTTGAATTGGAATAAAGATACACAATTTAGTAGTAGTGGATCTTTTAAATCCTTTTTTTAAGAAATAGATATACTGTTCCAAGATGAATTGGTTATTTTGGTCGTTTATTGTCTGTTGTTATATTCCCGTAGCTTTTTATCAATTTCTTCATATTTGTTAATGATTTGAAACTCACAAATAAGTAACAACAGATTTATTTTATTTTTCCATTTTTTCTTAACAAAACATAATACGTAGTAGATAATATTTAAAGTAGGTACATAAAATTGCATAATATTCCATTAGAATGATGCAATCATTGCTATAAAATATTGGTCTATCGTCGAATTTCGTATGTTCGCAATTTAAAATGGGTTAAAAAGTTTTATATTTCTGATTCAACCTTGCTAGTGTTATTCTTATTTGTTATAAAACAGGACCGCCGCCGTGACCTTGTCATTGCGTCTGAGTGATGAAGATAAAAGAGGACGAAACAATACACCGTGCGAGGATACATCGCTTATCACCGCCACTTAGGCTGCGTGTACATTATATTTACGCTTTATTGCAATTTTTATTATACGAATGTTTTCCTGTTGGAGCTATGAATATTTATCATTTAATATTTTTATTTGAAATAAATTCATGTAGTAATCGCGGATATCCTATGTTAAGCTATACTTTATAGAGTTTAGTTTGGTACTTTTTCTCTCTGACAATTTTCCTCTCCAAATAGCTAGCATACATCGATGATAATTTATTATCAAGGTTCTAATGTTCAATTATTCATTACTGACCACAAAATGGAATTGTAATGCCATAAATGACTCCAGCAATGATAATCGACGGGACAGTTACCATATTATCAGCTATTTAGGTGGACATGACTGACATGAACAGTTCGATAGCTAAGCTCCTAATAGGATTGAAAAAAAAAATACCTCCGAAAAGAAGCTACGAAGATCTACGCGTAGCCGTAGCCGTGAACCTACGCCCAAATTGCTACAACTTGCTACGAACTCTTTTTAACCGATTTCAAAAAAAGGAGGAGGTTCTCAATGAGGTTGTATTTTTTTTTGTGTTTGTTACCTCATATATTCATCATTTATGAACCGATTTTAAAAATTCTTCTTTTATCTGAAAGGATATAACTCCCATAGAAATTTTATCAAAATAGGTTTAGTAGTTTGGTTTTTAAATCAAAATAGCTGGAAAAAATATGTCATCCAAGTAAAAGAAATTGCGAAATTGGTACTTGAAAATGATTTTTATGTGATACGATAACTAAAATGGTAAAATAAAAAAACTTTTTTGCAAGAAAATAACAGACTTCCAAAAAAACACAACAAAAGTGGAAAATAACTTTACTTTCGGAAGTCGGTGACTATTGTTTGTGTCATTGACTTTTTTGCCACCGACTTCCGAAAGTAAAGTTATTTTCCACTTGTTTTAGTGTTTTTTTGGAAGTCTGTTATTTTTTCGCAAAAAAAGTTTTTATCTTACAAACATTCCGCTAGCAGTAATAGCTTTAGGTGTAGTAGCTATTTACTCATCAATACATAATATAAATAATTGGTATATTAAGCACTGATTAATAAAACATGACAAATAGTCATGTTATCGCTATCAATAACTTCAAGATATCCTAAGCAATCTCGACATACGCGAAGAAAAATGTAGAATGTGTTTGCAAGAATGTGTTTGTTTTGTTTTTCTTGCGCAACTCTTGAGTGAAATGAAGCAACATAATGGTCTTAGGCGAGGGCTAGCCTTTCGTAAGGGCTAGAAACTTGTATCATGTACAACTGGCTTTATATGTACCTGTATTTCTATGTATCTTTACCTAAGTGATTTCGCCGCACCTTACGTTCGCATGCTTATTTATTTTCGACTACCAATTACTCACCTGTAAGCTATAAGTCGAGATTTTGTAAGGGTTATTATTGGATAGGCTGGTATAATAAATAAAGGAGTTAATAATATGAGCATATACGATTTAATTCAATTGTACGTAATGTTTTATTTAATTGAATTTGACTGTCTCGTTTGTCGAGTGGTCGGAAGCGCGACTGCTGAGCATGAGGTACTGGGTTCAATTCCCGGGTCGGGCAAAGTGTTACTGAGTTTTTCCATCAGCAATTTCTCAGTAGCAACTGCGGAGTCTAGATTTGTGCCCGGTTGATGGCAATTTGCTCGCCCCCTATTACATGGGATTTAAAACATAACTGGAGAAATGTGAGTGTACTAAAAGGTACACCTCTGCCTAACCCTTCGGGGATAACGCGCGTGATGTTGTGTTTTAATTGAATTGGACACGCTTGTGAGGTGTGTTCTTCGATAAACTTAGGCGGTTTTTCGCACATTTTCAAATGATTTACGATTAAATCAGTACAAGAACATTTTCCCACGCACATACCTATCAATTAAAGTACGTAATCACTATACTTTATTGCTACAATTGATATGAAGTTAAGACAATGTTTTGACGTCATCACAAAATGAAACAACTAAGAAGAAGAATGAAACAACTAAGAATTATAAACGAAAATAATAAAATAAAACGTGTATTTTTAAACGCTCGCGCTCTTGTTCTGTAAGTTATATTGTGTGACTGTCATTTGCACGTCATAAGCTACAATAATTGCAGTTTTCAAAGTGTACACTTTGAAAGAAAAGATGTTTTTTTTTTCATAATAAGGCTAACTTCGTGGCTTTCCATGGTTTATTAATAAAGGAAATAAAGATAAGTTTATAGAGACATACATAAAAAAAATTAACATGCCAATGTATCAAAAACTTAATCATCACCAAGTTACATTTATTTCAATGCTCAGGCAAACAATCCCATATTCTTCAATACTTCGTCTAATACATTTGCAATCATTATGGTATGCAGAAAACATTGTAAATACCTGATTCTCATCACCTTCAGATGTTGTTACTATACATAATTGAAATACTTTTTCTATATAAACCATCTACAAATAATATATGGATGCCGGTTGGTACTAGCAATATCGATTAGATGTTACTAAATGCCAAGCCTAAAGGTCAGGGGAAATGAATTATCAGCAACAGTGAGCCTTCAGCGCATGTCCGTTAAAGTTATTTAAGTCACAATTTAAGTTATTTAAGTTTAATTTACCACCATCATCCACAGCCCGACCTCACCTACTACTGGCTACAGGCCTCTCTTTGCTTGTGCCATGCTCCACGGTTCACGTCCAAATAAATAAAATAAATTTAAAAATGAGCATAACCATCAAAGTTGTAAAAACCGGTGCAGTAAAATATAAATTGCTAATTTAAGACTGTGTTGTAAAATATCTTCTGTATTATTTTTATTTAAACTGGATTTTTGATGCACATTAAGTGAAACTTAGAACTTTTTTGACGTGTAAAATTTAAAAATAAAATCTACATACATATACATCCACAGTTATATTATTTTTGTATACTAACGTCTTCTAGCGTTAGTAAGAATGGATAAGAAAAGACGTAAAAGTTATAGAAAGTCACTTAAAATTCATGTTGCAAAATTGTACTCTACAAAACGTTTTAGAATTCACTTTATGGCTGTTTCAAGATAAAATTTAAAGGAAAGATGAGTCACCAAAATTACAAAACACTCCCTTATCACCTCAAGCAGGTTTCAATTTAGGTCACATAAACTACCGTCAAACATCAGACTAAAATACGACACACCCTTCGTTAAACGACGACCTAGTTACTATTTCGGACTATTTCCAAATCCACTCCCATTAAACAAATTGATACACCCATAAACTCTATTCGCACCCTTACAAAGACAATAGTTGAGCGATGGGACCGCCTACTATAATGGTATACAATTGACCTTGAGTCTTTGCGTCAGCGTTTCTCTCATGGGCCATTTCACCGACCCCATCAAGGTTAGGCGCCGAACACACTGCTCCAACATTCGGCTGACATGCGATCCATCATTCTATTTTAAACCAAGTGTTATTTGAGTTATATAATGTTGTTCACGCGAAACGTCAAGTTCAGAATAATTTTAGATTGATTGAATGACCGTGTGAGATTTTAGAATCATATTAGTTTTATGATATTTCAGTGTCAGGTTAGATGACATTGATTTTTAATACGAGTCAGTTTTTTTTGCATGTATTCATGTGATAAGGTTTTATAAGTCAGAAATGTTGTTGTTTTATATTTCTAAGATAAAAAAGAACAAATACTTTTGAAGTATTTTGTTTATCGTGTACCTTGTTCACTTATTCATGTTTTATTTTCATCATTTGATACTCGGTACTCATTTTAAGTTAGCCTTGTTCCCATTTTCCTTGTTCCGCACACATGTCTGTACGAGACACGTATTCTACAGGTTGACAAACCAGCTAAGCGCCGCACGGGAAAATGAACAGCCAGTTTTTTTTTACAATTTATCTTTTCGACAATATCAATTTAAAGGAGTAAATTGACATGGTTCCCTTTATAAGGCAATTATTTATTGATTATTACTTGAAACGTGTTTTTAATACTGCAATGTTTCTTATAGTGAAGTACACTTGGTTTCTACAAACACCTGTGCCATATAAAGTCATCAAAACTAGTCTTTATTTTATAACTTACATGGATTGGTATTTTACAATCGTAAAATATAAAATACGGAATCGGTTGTTCATATATTTATTCTAGAGTTACCGACTACCTAGTTATATTCAATTGATTGGATGAAAGAAACTCGCTTTGAAATGGGTTTAAGAGTTAAAAACTATAATTAATCATGTAACGTTGTAATCAGGAAACGTTGACGACAGCTCAGTCTTCATTTACTTACGTAATCGTTTGCTAATTGTATCGTAATAACTGTCAGACTCTGCCCGTATGTATTTTCAGGTTTTAAATAGGCCCATTTTAGCTAAAAATACTTTTATCAAAACAATCAACATCTTAACAAAATAGCGGAAAAATCGGAACAAACCCACTGTACCTATAAGCAAAACTGGCGAGGCCGCTGCGTCATAAAGTCTCCGCCAAAATACTGAACTTTGACAGCTCGGCAAGTGATGGGTTAACCAATCGTTTCCAACAAGCAGAACATTAAAAAAAAAAACATAACTTTTAATTGACTTAAGAAATTGCGCACCGAAGGGATTGGCGGTGTGTCCCATAAAGGTAAGGCCATTCTGTCTGCTAATTTCAGTAACATTTAGACCAGTTGTAAATTAAACAAGCTGTGGCTTTGGCACAAGGCCGTTTTGACACAAGACTGACATAACAATAATACTCGTTACTCTAAAATGTCCCACTGATACACAAGATATCGATACTAACATGCGGGTGGAATATCTTGAACCTGCAATAAGACTCATATATTTTGGCTACAATATTTCTAAAAAATTAAATTATCTTATTAAGTTTAGTATTGAATAGGCTACTGTTTGTTATAAAGATAAAGATAAAGTCTGTATCGGGACAATGTCGATCGTTAGACAATGAATGTGGAAACAATGCAAGTGCTTAATCAAGTGCCTCAGTTCAGTCAATGGTTTAAAGTGATCGATTGATTAGAGATATTTCAATTTTTTTTTTATATTTTTGACAATCTAATTACCAATTAAGAAATAGGTAGTTGAAATGTATTTAATCGTTATTTAGCTCTGTATGCATTAGGTATAAGGATGGATTTTGTTTGATAAAGGTCAATACAAGATTTCTTAGAAAGCATTATAGTTAGGCTAAAATATTAATATTAATGAAAACTGACAGCTACTGAGCTGTCAGTAGTCTAGAGTTTTAAATAATGACATGGGACTTACGTACATAACTGGTGAAAAATAGGTGAACTCGACTCCCTAACCCTACGGGAAGTAATCTCTGGGAAGTTAAATTTTTCAATCACTATTTAAAATCCTTATGACTACCCATTTCATAGCGCAAAAATATTTGCAAACATTTGCACTCCCTACAGTGACTGGCAAGTAAGTCATAAAGTGTATCATTCGCGAATTTGTTTAGAGTCAACCGTGCGTGATGGATGATGGCACATGACGTTACACTCTGTCATGAGGTATTACGTGGAAAATTTTACAACAATATTGTTCTTGTGAATAGGCATAAAATGTGGCTGAAGATCTCGTCTGGCAGCCTGTGGTCGTTCCATGTTCAAATATAATATTTTGATCTGATTTTCAGCTGCACCGAGATTGCAAGCTGTGTGAAATGAGAAAGCCTGGAGTGTTAATATAAACTCTGTGGTGTCATGGTAATATTCTCAAATCCATTTTTTTTTCAATTAGTCGATGGCTGACGATGTTAGGACTTCTTCTATCGCCATATTTTTCAAAGCTCAGAGTCAGAAAATGTTTTAATGACGATGACAGTAAGGGATCATCAGTGATCCAATTAAAAGGGACAGCAAGAAACGTAAAATTATCAAGAAACTGACTGAACTTCTCTAACAATTGATTGATTGCCTCCTATCTATCAAGATTAAAATAAACTATGGATTTAGGGTAAATTAAATACAAGGGCTACTGTTAGTCACTTAATATTTTATTATGTACGCTGTTCACGTCTTACATGTCAACCTATCAGGCCAAAGCCATTAATTTACTAAATAAACCATTCTCTTGTTAAACGAGTGCGACCGAATTGAATATTTAAGCGTAATATGGAAACAAAGAAAGAAAATAAACAAAGCGAAATCATGTTGATTTGTTTAAACAGACGTGAATATATTTAGACTTCTTGGATGAACTATGATCTAGAAATGCAGACAAACAGGCATCGGCAAATAGATTAATGACTGTTAACGCAGAAAAAAAGGAACAAGGACGCAATAAAATTGCGTTCCACTTAGAATACCTGCTGGTAACATAAACAACTCATCTAGTCAACTCTCAATCCTAAATTACATCAAACAGAAACACATCAAGCAAAAAAGGGTCATTCAACAACCATTGTGCATCACTATAAATAAGATCTTAATCACTTACGAAGAAAAATAAGTTGCTAAAAGTGGTTTTGAAAATGTAAGGCAAACAAACGTTGATGGCTTCAACAATAAACCCGTGACAGTATAAATATCAGCTGATGAGCTGTGTACAGATAGCTTCATTGCTATGTCCTTAAAGAACACGTAAACGATAATGCGAACATCGCTGGACACTTGTTTACAAAAGAGATTTAACAAAACATATAATACGAAAAATTATCATAATAATACCTTCTCAAGGGAAGGAAAGAGACAGTTTAAGTTAATCAAGAAATAGAATGAGTAGACATTGAAGGTGAACGAGAAAATGCTTTCAATTTTAGATATGCGTCTGTTCATTCTCTTTTTGAATATTGCGGCGTTGAAGGCAAAATCAATTTCAAAGTAGTACCTATTATTCTTTTTAAAACGTCACGTGTATGCGAAAATAAATCAGAAACATGAAAAACAATATTATGAACAATTACAATGTCACATGGAAGTGAATAATTCGTAGTGATTGCTATAATTCGATACGTGACTCGCATCAGAGGTTCACGGCAAGGTCCTCCGATGATTTAACTTGCTGCTCGGTAAAAGAATATCATCCTTTATCATTGGAGCCGTTAGTTGGAATTTTGTTTGTCTATCTGTTTTACGTCAGCAAATCTAACTTTGTCTAGTTTTCATCGGGCCACGTAAGGACAAGCAGGAAGATTCCTATTTAAAGAGTCCTTGATCCGCTGAACCTCGTTATCAAGTTCAATATGATTCATCGTTTAAGGATGCAAAGGTTTTTTGATTGTATTGACCTTTGTGAATGTTATATAAATAATTTGAGGAATTCCGTTGGTATCGGTGTTCACTTTTCAATCAAAATATTAAATAGTACAGCAACTTCGACTATCATTGGAAACGCAATAAGACAACGGAATTAAACGATTCATAAAACGTAATTGTGTAATTAAATTAAATTATTTAGTTGGCTTTTTAATAATCGATACTTAAATTATATAATTACAATTATCATAAACCTACTTATTTAGATTACGTCATAATTAATTATAAAATCTATAAACTTTATTGAAGTTTATAGTAATTAGAATGGCTGCGAATTCTCGAAGCATTTTTGAAAGGACAAGATATTTGCACACCGTCATATAATTCATACATAATATATTACAGGAGGTTTAAGTTCCAAAGCTACATTGATATATTGCAAAAATTTAAATAATAGTCTAGAGTCTATGAAAAAACTTTATTTATTAACGTCTTAGGTGACTCCTCGCATACTAATGTTGCGACGCGGAGTTATTTTATGAATCTTAATGGCTTCGTATCGTAATCACTATGCAATTGAGAAATTGGTACCCATTTTTTTTTCCGTAACATTCGTGTAGCGTCAGTAGATTCTAAGGTTTTATATCCCACTTTAGTGTGAAGGAAAATGTCGTAAGGAAACCTGTAATATCATAATAAAAATTCTAAACATGTCTCACTGAGAGTTGAGATGGTGTTCTCTGTCACAAAACACATTTGTAAGCTATTGGCGCAATGTCATATACTATATGCTAAGTAGATTTATTCTTAATTAAGGACCTTTAGGTTCTCATTAGACACTCTATAAATATTTACTGGACAGTAATAGATTTACGGTTGGATACCTTATTAAAAAAGTATAAATTGAATATCTAAAGACGTTACTCGGGTAAGTAGATACTTATCTTGGTACATCGAATGTATAAAATATTATTTTTTTACTAGGTTATCTGATTGATGAAGATTTGTCTGGGAATGAAAGAAAGTTGATAAGATATATGTCCACGTCTATCAAGAAAATTTATACAAAAACATGTTATTTTCTGCCAGTTTGATACAAAAGTTTGACAAAAAACATGTGATAAATCGCTACAATATATTTTACTAGACTTGACAGTCAAAATAATAAATTAGGTAAACACAATACAATACACTGATTGCGTGTGAAAACACGCACCAAATACCCCAACATAGAATAAACAAACACACAGCAACACACAGAACAAATGAACTCGCTGTGAGTTCATTTGTTCGTCCGACGAAATTAATGAAGCGATAGATCTCAGTTCGGTCGTTTTGCACCTATTAGAAATTTGTAGGTCAAGGAAGGACTCGTAGAGCACTTTTTTTCGGCGCGACTGAAGCTGTGGCAGCTCATCGAAACTAATAATACCATCAAAGAGTTTGTTTTTTGGCCTGATCGCGCTAATCTCTGGAACGACAAGTTTGATTAGAAAAATCTTATTGCATTTGATAGGCCAGTTCTTGCGGAAGGTTATATATAGGCTATTTTACATTACGATACGGCCCTTAGGAGCGAAGCGAAAAGAGTGGAACCGCGGTACACAACTAGTTAGCGAATAAAATCATGAGCGGTCCGTAACCTTGACTGCTCCAATGATCACAAGCAACTCGACGATGATTGTGTACTCGAGCGCTCTTGATAACGACTTCGTTTATACTGTTGTCGTGCTCTTTTCAGTTTTTTCTTATTCAGTTTTAGTTTTTTTTTATTTCTAATTTTCCTACTTACATTTCTTCGGGCTTTGGTTCATTTGGACTTGTTTAGATGTGCCTAACTGTTTCATATGCGCGTGGACGATGTAGCAATTTCTTAAACCTAGGTGAGGTTTAAAAAATTGCTTTTAGGCAATTGACTCCATTGCGATATTTCTTATGTCTGTTAAGCTTTCTTACATTAGAAGCCAAATTAGATATTTTTAGGAGATATTTTCCGGAAGAATATCATGGATTCTCATAAAACCCTTGATTTTTATAAAAGCCCTATTCAACCCAACGTAACGTAATATTTACTTGTATATCAATGCTCAGACCTACATTTTCCACACATTTATCCCCAACTTTTCCAACACCTACAGGAAAAATAACGATAACCTAATTTTTTTAGAAAATCCAATTAGCAATAGAGCATGTAAAGTACAATAACTGTTTACCAATAAACCCTCAATGAATAGTATACGTGAGTGACGTATATTGTTTGTAGTAAACTACTCGACTTCACGTAGGTACAAAGAATGCAACAAAAGTCTTCGTTTAAGTATTTTCTTCGAAATTGGTTTGCACAGGACTTAGTTCTACGTAAATGCCAAACTGGATCAAGATTTTTCTTCTCTGGTTGATTTCTGGGTTAGTTTTTAGTAGTTTTTTTCTTAAGTTAGATGCTTACTGAAATACTTATCTTGCTATTTCTGCTGCTTGATCTCAATTTAGAAAACTTCATATTGAAATTCATTTGATCAAAATGGAATGCAACTATTTCGAGGAGCTTCAAAAATTCAATGTTTTAAGATATTTCCAAATATTTTCTTGCTGACTTTGCCTTATTTATTTAT
This sequence comes from Standfussiana lucernea, assembly GCA_964057025.1. Lineage (NCBI taxonomy): Eukaryota > Metazoa > Arthropoda > Insecta > Lepidoptera > Noctuidae > Standfussiana > Standfussiana lucernea. The sequence continues at coordinate 8,847,607 of OZ059793.1, forward strand.
TCTTTTATGTAACATGGTAACATGATAATCGCATGTCAACGACAAAAAAGATATCTATTGTTAAGAGTTTTTTGTCTTGGACATGACAACTTGAAGTCCTAAATGATGCTCGCTGAATGAGCAATGGATTCTTTTGTATTCTGCTCGTTGTATCGCGATTATTGACCACTTAAAAGGTACCTATAGGTATAAAACATTTTTTGAGAATTAAAAAACATCGCGGACTGACTTCAAGAAAATGGCGTCGATTTATTAACGCGTCAAAAGGGGTTCAGGTCGGCCGTATTCCATTCAGCAGCTTTGTTAAAACTTTTAGGCGATTCCCACAGGACAGCACTCGTCCGCGTGGTCGGGCAGTGTACGTGTGAGTATCGCCATAGCCGACCTAATATAGTATGTATGTATGTACCTACAAACGACCTAGTTACCCGAATATATACATATTATATTCGGGTAGCGCTGATCGCTTAACATCATCCAGCATCTATCATACGAGACGTTATTGAATAATTTGAAAATATCAAGAAGATGATTGCTGCAGTAAAATTGGTAGGCAAACGCGGAAACTCACTTGATTAACCGACGCAAAAAATTAGAAGGGACAAAAATAGATTTAAATACTATTTGTTTTAGAGACAGACGTACTTGCCGACGTCAAAGTGGCTTTTAAACACGGGTCAATAAAAAAAATATCAGCTGTTCCATACATTTTGACCGTGTAGGCACTTTTGTAGGTAACAGCTGTTTTTTTTTTTAAATAACCGACTTTTCGGGGATGTGTGGTGTCACGCGAATGGATAAAATAACGAATGAATACATAAGAGGAAGTCTGAAAGTGGCGCCGGTGACTGAAAAGTAGTGTGGTAATCGTTGTATGGACATGACATGCAAATGAATGAGGAAAATCTTGCGAAGAAAATTTTAAGTATGAATGTAGATGGCTATAAAAGTAGAGGAAGACCAAAGAAACGATGGATGGACTGTGTGAAGGATGATATGGCTAGAAAGGAGGTGACTGCTGAGATGACGAGTAATAGAGAAGTATGGAAGAAGAAAACGTGCTGCGCCGACCCCAAATAAATTGGGTTAAGGGCAGGAGAATGATGATGCTAAATGTCGAAATGACAAATAAGCAAGAAAACATTATTCTAGATTTTCCAGTTTTCAGAAAAACTCATATCTATGTCAACCTTCGCTAAGTCAAAAGTCTTAATGAATAAAAAGTATTCTCTTGACACTTTTCAGTTCAAAGTGTCTTTGAACTACGTAAAGACATTGAACAATACTATAGGTACTTGCTACTTTTTCCTGGGAAATTTCTAGGTGAATGTCTTCTAGGACATGGGTTATTCCAATGTGACATTATAACAGACTTAAGTAGGCACTTGGCTGTAGTAGGTAACTCATGTTTCAAGTAATATCTTTCACCTTACTTTTGTACTGTTTTGGATTCTTGCCTATATTCAATAACTACAAATTCTGGGTCAAAATATTATATTTAAGGTCTCAAATTATTTTATTTACTCGTACAAGGTGCTGCCTTTTGTGGGCTTCAAGGCACTTCCCTATTTGCTCCATAGATATTTAGGACTGACACATCGGGCTGCGGCCTCGCAGGGCGGTAAATAATGTGACTGCAGATGGATAAATTGATAAGGATAATCATGTATGTATTTTATGTCTTCTGTTCGATAAAAATAACTTAGAGGTGAAAAGCATAAAATGTATTTTAATTCATATTTTTGTATTTCTTTAGTTTTTTGAATATTTGTCTCGACATCGTTACCGAAACAAAAGCTACATATTTATGTAGCTTTCTCCAGTTTTACCTCATTATGCTTTACTCTGCCTATATCAAAATAAATAAGTCTCCTAAAACGTGGAAAAATTAACTTGTCATGTTGTCAGGTCGTGTCACCTATTTTGGTTGTTTTTATAATTCATTGCCTATAAAAACAACCAAAATAGGTGACACGACCTGACAACATGACAGGAATAACTATTTATCTGATTAAAAAAATGCAAAATGCAACGTGCTTAGACATACACATTTAATAACATCAAACTAAATAAGCCATCCGTCATTTGTCAAATATTATGTCCGCCTCTCAGCTTTGATAAATATATTTTACATTTAAACAATACAAGTTGTTTTCAAACAATTGCAAACCGAAAAAAAAATGAACATGACATGAATATAATTCTGAATCTTTATTTATATTATAGGTATATATTTATGTATAAATATACATATATTATTAAAATAAATATATATATTTATGTATTTATTATCTATTTAATTATGATTGTTTAAGTTATTCATTATATAGTTTATTTATTCTTTTTACACACTGTCTACGTTTTTTATCTATCTATCCTCTCGCAGGTCCGCTGGAAGAGATTTCTAAATGAAATAAGCGGTACCTTTGTGCTCTTTTGCCTTTGTGTATTTTTCCTGTAATAAATATACGAGCTGTAGACTTCAGTTTGAATGAAAAATTACATTAGTCTTTATGTAAGTAAGAATACACAATGTAGCTAACAGACAAGATACCATTAAATTCACCATTGACGTCACAAGGAACAATGAAGTGAATGTAAGCAAAAACGTTGATGACATACCAAGTGACGAAATAGGAATAATTTGGCAGAATGCCTGCAATACAACAGTAACTGAATTGGTCCCTAAGAGAGGAAGAAACGTGGTGTGCAAACCTAAATAAGGGATACAGGTAGTCCAATTGTGATGAAGGTTTGGCATGCTGAGTCACTGGCTGGTGCCTGGTAACAATATTGAGCAGAAAAAAGACAGCTTAGTTCTTCAAAGCGATCGTTTTGTAACTAACTATTATTTATTTTTTCAATCTATCTACCGCTCAATACTTAAAACGTAAAAGAGCTCATCAGTAAGAGCTCATACTTACTTCTAGTAATTATAAACCGATTGACTTACATTGACTCTAAGAGGTATGAGTGGTGGATTGATTGAAAAAAAAAAATGTTAATTAGGTTACTAAGTTATGCTCGTCGCATCTCCCACGTATAGGACAAAAATTATCCAACAAAGACGTGCTATTGGGAAGCAAAATATCCTATGTTCGAGGTACCCAGGTCATGGTCTACCTGCCCGTTTAGCCGTGACAGAGCTACTTTCACGTTTTTAGTATATTAGGCGGGATACTTTCAATTGACAAAATTAACTAATGAAAACCCAAGAAAAGCCATCGTATATTCATTTACGGAAGGTAAGCGTTGACTGACATTAAATTAAATAAAATTAAATATGTCTTGTTTTAATACACATTTTGTTTACACACTGCATTTACCAGCCACCAGAAATTATAACAGATTTCAAGTTCAGTGTTAGTGACGCTTTGGTGACCCCAGACAATGCGAACCCCTTGTATTCTCTCCCTTTTCCTACCCCTGTTTTAACAGAGCATTTTCGGAAAGAAAATAAAAAAGACTTTATTTTTTACGTCGTTGTCTTTCTATAACGTATGTACATATATCGGTATTAAATGGGGTCCTTGTGTTGATAAACTTGTACCTAACAATCATTTTTATTTTACCAATATATTAGGTACACGTGCGTTAAATCTATATATAATACACAAAAATTGTTTCCACGTCCGTTATAGACTTTGAAACTATGAACCGATGTGCCCTTAACCGTTTCATTAGAAACGCAATAATGTGAAGATGGTTTTCCACTAAAATAACGCATTAGGCGCTATAGCGTAGTAGGTAGCACACGCCGGGTATCCGCTAGTAAAGAATAATCTACGAAGGATTTTCTAATATTGAATACAGGTACTACGAAGGTTTCCTTCCTACCTTCTACGAATCAAGACTATATCAACAAGTACAAAGAATCAAGAAAAAATATTATATCATTATTGACCTCTTATTCAATACAGGTCAACGATAATTTATATGTCATCAGTGGGTATTTTTATAAATCATTTGGCTACTGGTATAATAAAATATGCACTTTTTCCTACCAAAAATGTACAAGCCTAGTTTCGTGACTAGGGTAAATTTATATATATAAAGTAAGAAACTGACTGACTTGATGACTGATCGATCAACGCACAGCTGAATGAAGCTGGGTCTAGAAGCATGAAATTTTGCATAAATGACGTAAGTGTGCACAAAGAATGGTTTTTTGGAAATACCCCTTATGGGGTTAAAATAGGGGTTGAAAGTTTGTATGAAACTTCGTCCACACGAATAAAGTCGAAGGTAACAGCTAGTACACCTATCATACTAATATTAAGTACCTAGGCGACCGCACTCTGCTCGGGTGAAAATACAGAACACGAATTTTCCCAGAAATGAGACCAAACTTTTTCGCCCCCGTATACCGGGACATTGCAACTTTAATCGAAATAGTTAGAGCCGTTGTGGAGAACGTGTATACAGATTTTGGTCATTTAATAGTATAGCATAGGATAATGAGGTTAAGCTTGTAAGTTTAGATGTAGGAGGTAATCACAGAAACCAGGTACTCGAAGTCGCGGGCTGAAGCTAATCGTGAACTGAAATAAAATTTAATAATAAAGATGGTCCTGTAAAAAATGCAATTATCATTTTGCTGAATAGGTACTCAATAAATAATTATATTATTTTTGCCCTGATTTATTATAATTAAACATTTTTAATAGTAGAACGTAAATGTCTCACCTTTTAACCGCTGTGACCCTGAAAACTTGCATGTCTATGTAATCAATAGTCATTAAATTGACCATTTTACTATAAAAATTGAAATCAAATTAGCTATTATGAATCGATCGGTTAACTGACTGTCATGGGTAATGGCTTCAAGTTTCCTACTTTGACTGCCTGATGCCAACACTGAATTTCATACAAACATGTCTGTTGGGAAAAACAAGTTGTTTTTTAAATTTAAAAAAAATTATGTGACGCAAAAACTGATTTATTATTAGGTACTATCAGCCTGTATTGGCTTTATTTGAAAAAAAAAAAACACAAGCTACTTTTGAATGGCCTATCAGTATAGTAGTATGTATTTTATTCACCACAACGACCAAAAAGTTCAGTTGAACCTAGTCCTCTCTCAGTTTACATAACTATTTACGTTGGGGTTTCCCCTAGTCAATATATTCTTAAAATATTGCTACTTTCATAACAAAAGCTGACCATATTTCTCTTATGTTATTGCAGTTCACAATCAGTTAATCATAATAATGTTGTTACATACACTTTCAATCAATTGATTTATCTTTGAGAAAATTAACTGTTATGTAATAGTCTATTGTGGAAAGAAAACAATTAACTAATTTTACTCGTGTAAAAAAATAACCGATTTCCAAAAAAATTGCTTTACTTTAAAAAATAACTTTACTTTCGGACTATTGTTGCATTGAATTTTTTGCCATTTTATTTTTGATTTTTTTGGAAGTCGGTTATTTTTTTGCAAAAAAGTTTTATTTTACCCTTTTTAGTTATCGTATCACACACAAATCTTTGTCAAGTATCAATTTCGCAATTTCTTTTACTTGGATGACATATCCAGCTATTTTGATTTAAAACCAAACTACTGAACCGATTTTTATGAAATTTCTATGGAACCAATCGGAAAGTATATCCTTTCAGATAAAAGAAGAACTTTTCAAATCGGTTCATAAATGACGAAGATATGAGCTAACAAACACAAAAAAAATACAACCGAATTGAGAACTTCCTCCTTTTTTTGAAGTCGGTTAAAAAAGATATTAAAGAAGGTTATTTCTTCTAGGTGTAAAAATTTTTTCAGTCATTACTTTTATTTATTTCTAATTTTGTATGCAAATTAGGTGCCAAGCGTTATATGGTATTATCGTGCATTTTGAATGGCTAATAAAATGTTAAGGGGTGAATTATACTCGCGAAAACAGTTTTTTTTTCTACGACTTTTGAAAATAAGAAAACAAATCATCTTCCGGTATAAAGAAAGCGTAACGACAACATCAGTAGGTCGAATATTTAATTTATTTGTCTTTGCGTTCGTGCAAGAACCATTGTTTTATAATTAAGATAAATAAATTATCTACCTACCTACAAAACAAATATAACTTAACATCTTTATTTTGACAGAAATCTTCACAAAGGGATTGAACTTTTAAAAATAATCCGAATTCAAGTTCATTACTGTTTATGATTCGGGGAGTTCCCGATAACTTATAGTAGAAAGTTTTTGGCTTTTGTTTTTGAACATTTTGCCCAGTTTACTGTGTCAAAATCAAAGTATCAGCTGTTGGAAGAAACCCCAAAAGTTTTCGGGTAAACTTAAACAATTATGTGTTGTGTGTGCCTTTCTTTTTAATTACCAAAAACCCATTAGAAACCGGACTTGTTTTCAATCGCATTTCTGCGAACAAAAAACCCATGATGCCTGTTCAAATGTTCGGGGCTGGCAAAAAAAAAAACTAATATTGACGCGGTAGCCATTAAACACATAAGTTCTTGAACTTGACCGTGAATGGCCGCAGATATTTGATTACGTTTATTATGATCCGTTAATAGAGTTTTTGATGCAGTGGTCGTAGTACTGATTGAATGGCATTGTTTATTTGGAATAATACTGGCTTCGATAATTTGCGAAAGTAAAAGGTTATTTGGCAGTATCTTAACTGCCAGGGTCTGATTTGAGGATTTGAATAGAGAACTACTCGAACTGTATTTAAACCAATTCTTTCAATCTAAAGTTCAAAATTTACATTCAAAATTTAGAACTTATATAAAGTTTGATAAGTCCTAATTTATTAAATTAAGAAACCGGCAAATAATCAACTGCAGAAATTCTATCTTATGACTTAGAAGAGGTGTTTGAATGAGAACTTGTTAAGAACTTGCAACACTGTGTATTTTCAATGCTCAAAATAGGCTACATTCCTTGATATACCTACAAAAACAGTTTGTTCCACACAAAAAAGTAGATAAAATGCTTATGACATTTTTTTTTCATGGGCTTTGTTTAGTTCACCGGCGCGACATAGTTTAGTGAATGTAAAACATTAACCTTTTGTGAAAATAACAGTAATTTGTTCTAATTAAGTAGGCGCTACATTTTTATAACAGCAACAAAGTGAAAAGCAATGCTCTGAACAAAGGAATGAATCCGTATAAGCGACAGAAACAGCGGTTTACCGAAACGTTTGAACGAGGAAAATCAACAGCAACATCATAATCATAGTAAGCAAGTGTGACACATGTGACTTTAAAAACTCCGCTTGATTTTATTTTTATTTACACATGTTGTTGCTTGATTTTATGTAAGCTTCATGATTTTGAATCTTCCACGGTTTTAATTTGTGGATTTTGTTGGGATTTTTTAGTCCTATAGTGCGTTTCTACGTAACAGCCGCTCGGGTCCATCTTTAAGGTTAAGCCGCACTTGCCTAGGTTGGTCGCGGATGGGTGACCACCCAAAATATACCGAGTTTCCTCCGTGCTTCAGAAAGGACGTTATGCCTTTGGTCCCGGCTGCCATTTGTAGATCTTTGACAATCGTTACGGGTCCCCAAAAGGTGGCCCAAAAGTCTGACAAACAGTCTTACCAAGGGGTACCATATTACCCAATTACCGGGTTGTGGAGGTCAGATAGGCAGCCGCTCCATGTAAAATACTCGTATTCTGCATCAGGTTAGACTGGACGCCGACCCCAATATAGTTGGGAAAAGGCTAGGCAGATGATGACAGTGCGTTCCTATCTAAATTATCTTACTACTCAAATCCCGTATCCCGTTGAAAAAACCAAGTTGATTCTCTTAATTAAACCAGCTAATAATATTATGAAGTCTTATTTATAGTGTTTAGCGTGTTTATATACGTGCTATTAGACGATTTTGTTCACGTTCTTAGTTTATTGAACCAGTTGTGTTACCCTGTAGCCCTTAGCCATGAACTTTTCACTCGTTGGTATACCTGGTACAATATGTTTTGTGGTACGTACCTACCTACATACACACGTACTACGGTTCGTTCTATGGGCTAAGATAATTAAGTATCCCACATAATCAACGCAGCTTCCTACAAATCTCGTGGAAGAATACATTACTTAATGGCTGTATGACTCAACGTCGCAGATAAACAATAACATTATGAGGTATTTAAATTTTTTTACAGAGACTTTTTACAAGTCAGTATAATACATAGAGCATACATAAAGTGCGTCATTATTATACATACACAGAGCTTTGTTTGGAATATCTTTTAGAATAGAATGCAGACGTAAAGAGGTCCGTCCAATCTCCATTAAATGACGTATCCAAAAGTGTAAAACATTCTACGAGTATCTTCGATTTTCAAACGTTGCCGACAACGTTCAAGGCGGTTTTCAATTGTTTTTTTTTGGCATACATTTTTTGTTAAGCGTTTAGTTAGGTCTATAGCTCACTTTTTTAAAGATTCTGGTCATTTTTTGCGTTACTTTTTCATGCGGGTTTTCAATAAACAAACAATGCTTGATGATTCAGGGCCAACTACTTATGTTTCAAATGGTAACGATTCTTCGAACAGCAAAATATTATAACGACGAACAAAAAAATATCGTCAAGTGTCAAAATTCATGAACTTACAACTTCTATTTTTCCACTGTCATCCATACCTATGTAATGATTAAGTCATGTCATTGTACTGTCATTTAAAATACAAATTTTCAACTTTATTGTTGTCATTTGAACACTGATTGCTCCAAACACTAAAATGCTATAATGACTACAATCTGAAGAACATTACAAGTAATGGCGGAAGCCAAAAGTTTATTAATAAAATTACTGCAAAAAAACCAGTCTCCAAATATACACATTGAGATTTTTTCTTCGCAGAGGCGGAGATGTACCGTGATATTTGATAGATGACACTTTTTAGGCACGTGTAAGTAAGTTTTTATTTAAATGAACATAACATAAAATCACGACTGAAATCCCGGAAGGGTTAGGCAGAGGTGTATCTAATTGTACACCCTAGTTTTGCAACTAAGGCTAAAGTAATGTTTAGGACCGTTGTCATTGAGGGCGAGCCTATTTACTTACCATCAACCGAACCCAAATCCAGACCCTCAGCAGTGACGCTTGTCACTACTACTCAACGAGGCAGTATCTAAATAGTATATAGTATTAAAATGAGCTGACAATAAAAAAAAAAACTCTAAGGCAATGAAACCAAAAAACTTACTCGCTAAACGTAATTGCTGCTATACCAAATAAGCAGTTTAAAGCACCAAGATTTTACAGCGCAGCCAACATTCTAGGCCATAAATTCTGTCGTGGTAACTGCTGATGGCAACATATTAACTGCTTTTATATTATGATTAAGTCATTTACTTCTGGTTACATCTAGACATCTCGGCAGTAAAACATAATGTGGTATGGTAATTGAAGTATAATCATCCTGCAAGGTATTTGAATCTAAGTTTTATCGATGTCTGCATCTCAATTGACACTGTGCATATTTAAATGGCAGAGGTATCTAAAGATGACTAACTTTGAACTCTAAAAACTCTTTATTTAATGCTGCTTCTTCGTAAACTACCAAATACCTCTTGATCTGCCATAGTATTTCTTGTCATGATACTCCCCATCATCTACCTAGCCTTTTCTTAACTATGTTGGGGTCAGCTTCCAGTCTAACCGGATGCAGCGGAATACCAGTGTTTTACATGAAGCGACTGTCTATCTGACCTCCAGAGCCCAGCTAGTAGGTACTGGGTAATACGTACCCCTTGGTAAGACTAGTTGTCAGAATTTCGGGCCACTGACTACATGTGACGATTGTCAAAGATCATGACATGATAGTCGCTATAGCCAGAAATGACCTCACAGTGACATTTAGTGCAATTTTTCCAAAAAAAAAAGATCTTGGAGATACTTTAATGAAATACGAAATACACCTAACGATTATATAATTATGAGAACTCACATTAAGTTCCCAACATGCGTATTTAACTGTACTTTACTACAGTTCATTGAACTTTGAACTTGGCAACTTTGCCCAAGTTTTGTACCATCGCAGAATAATAATAATATTATTTATCCGTACACATTAGTCTACTTTACCTTACATTAACTAGGAAGATGGGTTGAATGCTGATTGGGATTTTCTTCAGAACGTGGGAACTATGGAAAATTATGCAGCTTAAGGTATTAAGATCAGCATTGTAGGGTGTGGGAAACCGATAGCTGAGCTGCTGTGCCAACTGTTAATAAGTGATTAAAGGATGAAGATAATCTAGTTCGTATTTATTTTCTCTTTGTATTGTAGCTTGCCAGGATTTTTCTAACTTGAAACGCCATTTTGTGTCATTTAGAACTTAAAGAATTCTGTTTCGGTCAAGATTTGTCTTATTAGCCGACTTCAAAGAAAAGGAGGAGGTTCTCAATTCGGTTGTTTTTTTTTTGTGTACCTTCGTCATTTATGAACCGATTTGAAAAATTATTTTCTTCTTTGAAATTATCTGAAAGGATATCCTTTCCGATTGATCCCATAGAAATTTAATCAAAATCGGTTTAGTAGTTTAGTTTTTAAATGAAAATAGCTGGAAAAAATACGTCATCCAAGTAAAAGAACTTGCGAAATTGATACTTGACAATCTTTTGTTCGCATATCTACGTTCAATGTCTCGGAAGACGCATTTTAATATAACAATACGAAACATATCATCGCCCATGTGATCTCTAAAGGGTTCGGCAAAGGTGTTCCCATTTCGCCAGTTATGTTTAAGTCCCATGTACTGGGGGCGAGTCTATTACCCGGTACAAACTGAGTGAGAATCAAATATATTATTTCAAATATTAATGCGTTTCTATTTGTATAAACCAAGTACCTGGGTACCGGTGATCAAATTGGTTTTAACCAAATATTGTTCACAATACTGAATCATTGATTAATGAGGAAGATTTTCGTATTTGTTTTAGCCACATGTTTGTGTAGGCACTCGAGATTGACGTGGGTAATGTGGGTAATTCAATAGTTTTCAGAAAATATGACTCCTTAACAAAAGAGCTGTCAGATATTTAATACAAAAAGTAGGTACATATTATTTATAGGTAAGTTAATGAATAATCATCAACAAACAAATAATTACTGATAAATAGAAATAAAGCTGGTCTAACCTAAACTAACAAATTAAACATTAGCACCTACATTACAGGTTTTTACTTAAAAAAAAAAACTAAATAAACATATTTCCTTCTTAATAAGTGTCGTATTCATTGTCAATAAAATGGCTATTGATTACATTTGGAAACGATTACGGGAGAAAAAAACTTACAAATTTTGTACCACAATCAAGAATTTAGAAGTAAACATATTATTATAATTACACGCAAATAAATAACAGTTAAGGAAGTTTACGGTAAATGTTAACTTGACATAGGTAACGAATTGGGTGTTTTAATGTGTTATTATTTTCTTCTTAAACGCGTCAAGCGATTGCCCACCGTCCGCTCTCAAACTAAGAAGACCACGGTTTTAACCAATATATTTAGTGTTGTTTTAAGGATATTTTTCTTAAACTCAAACTCAACTCAAACTCAAAGCATTTATTTCAATTAGACCATTACAGGCACTTTTGAATGTCAAAACACAAAAAATAAACTAAGCTACAGTCCCAGTCACAGGGAATAATAACTTGTGAAAGTACTGTAGTTATGTATCGTATACTGATGATGGATGATTATATATACTTATGTATCGTAGCCTCATACGACATTTGTCTGGTTAATGAAAACTTAGAGTTAAATAATACAAAAGAAATGTCTAGATTTATATACAACGTGGACTAACTTAAACATGACTGGCGAAATATGGGTGTATTAATGGGTACACCTCTTCTTAACCCTTCGGCAAAATATAGGCGTGATGTTATGTGACAACGTGAACTAGGAATACTTTATTTAGAAGACCATGCTAAGTGACCTCTTGCAGTTATGTATATAAAAGGTATATTTCTAAGCTCCACGTGAAGCCGTACATAATATAAGTGTTCAGTAAATAACTAAAATAATATACATATTGTTACAGTCAATTTACATATTTTATACAACATGTGGTTTATCACGCGTATGTTTTGCACGTGACCAGATGCTGCGGGTATATAAATAAGTTATTATGTATCTAACGTTTTTGTACGGTTAAACGTGAATGGACCAGAATAAATCGCCCTGAACCCGTTTTGTCTTTTTATAAAAAAAGACTGACCCTGGTATCTATAGTCAAGTTAAAGTATATACTTGAGCTTAAGTAATTACTTGCGCAATTTTTTTTTTGCAATAGACATGAATTTAAACGAAGTCAGAACCGTCAAAGAAAGCATGGCTAAGAATTATTCTGACTTTTGACAGTGCTAACTTCAAGCAACTATTAAACTACATTAAAAAAAAAACGTATCTTAAATAATGACATTTCCTCTAGTAAAAACTTTGACTTGTTTATAGATACGGGTGTATGTGAGGCTCAAAATGCAAAAAAAAAACAATTGAAAGCGGTTTCAATTATAAGCTTATTGTTTTTTTTTTTAATTTATTTTTATGTCGATCTTTACATCTTTGGTTGAGATTTACATAAATAGTAGGCCTTTGGCCTGAATAAGGTCAGTAACAAGCTGGTGTTACTGTTATTATTTGAGCCTAACACAGCATCTGTCCTATTTGATGCCGAGAAAAATCAGCGAAACTATGAGCAACAAAATTGATTTCAACCAAGTAAGAAGCACTGTGTCATAAATTAATCGTTACATTTTGATACGTGAAGTGTGGTTCGTAGCTAAATAATAACAGCCGCTTAGGTCGGACTTTAGGATAAGCCGTGCCTGCCTAGGTTGGTCCGTGGATGGGTGAACACCCATTACTTACCGAGTTTCCTCAGTGCCTCGGAAAGCACGTTATGCTGTTGGTTCCAACTGTAATCAGTAGATCTTTGACAGTCGTTACGTGGCCTGAAAGTCTGACAACAAGTCTTACCAAGGGGTATCGTATTACCCAGTGCTGATTTGTGGAGGTCAGATAGGCAGTCGCTTCATGTAAAATACTGGTATTCAGCTGCATCCGGTTAGACTGGAATCCGAACCCAACACAGCTGGGAAAAGGCTACCGCAGATGACGATGACATTGATACGCAAAGAATAATAGTTTTGAATGCATTAAATTGTACCTTTGACTGATTTCCTCCCCAAATAGTTTTCCATAACGCTTAAAAACCACAATGTACGACTAATTCCTCAAAGAAAATAATAGAATTTCACACTACAACCAATAGTCGTTCGTTCAATGAAGCGGGATGAAGTTCGTTACACTCAATTTGTTTATGGTCTGACTGTGCAAATGTGCTCGTGCAAACACACGCTACACACGTTGTCCACTGGTCAGTAGCCATCATTACGCTCTTCATGGAAAACGTCATCTAAATGGAATTGAAAGAAATACAGAATGTTTGCATGTAGCGTCCTACGTGAATTGCGAAGTCTAGATCATCTTTGGTTGTATCTTTCAATGTGATTTTTAATATCCAACGAATCGATTAATTTACTTATCTGTGCTGGGAATGATTTACATATTAACAAAGATCCGAAACATGAAAGTACCAACTCAAACCTGAAGTTAGTACTCTCATGTTTCTGGAGGTCTACTCTCTAAGCAAGATACCCGTAGTTTCGGCCGAAGATACATACAATTAATGAGGGACCCGAACTAAAAATGAATGACAAAACGATTGGACAGTTGTCCCTACTCCCGATGTATTTTCAAAACTCATGAATCCGGAAATAATAGGGCGTAGGGTTCATTTCGAAATTTCGATCTACTTTCGTACGCCCCCCGTATCTTCGTTGACGGACTTAGAGCGTAGACCCCCTGATTTGCAGCATCATATCATCGATGAATCTTCTTTTACCTATGCAGGTTTCCTTGCTTCGACTGACTTGGATCCGGAGTCTATTTAAATACTTCCGGATTATCTAAGGCGACTGGATTTGTGTACTTAAAAAGCATAGTTCTGAATTGCATAGTCTCAAATAGATACCCCTTGGTTAAGTATACCTCAGACGTCGAGCATTTAATGCTCGTATACATATTTAACATTGTAGCGTACATAGTTTTAAATTCTTCGTTAGAAAAAAAAAACAAAGAAAAACCATTCGTTCCTACCTTATAAATTATATTAATATTCAAGTTGCTTGAACTTCAACCTTGTACCTTGCATACCAACAAAATTATCGCCGTGAAACTGAAAAATACGATAAACGAAATGATCTACGACTATTAATCGCAGGTTTCTGTCGCGACTGTTTTAAAGGTCAGTGTTAATGGCCTAGCTATAGCGAAGTTGTAGTGCGATAAAGCTTTGGTCACATGGTACGACTTTCGGATAGCATTTTCTTGATTGAATTGGCAGAAGACAGGGTGTCGTGATACTGCTTAGGAGAGACATATTATGTCCAGTAGTGGACTGTGATAGGCTGATTTGGTTGGTTTATTTTGTCTGTTTTACGATTGATTTTCTTCTGCGATGCGATCTGACTCAAACTGTTACTAGATATTCTATAACTTTAACAAAATTAATATATTCGGGAGGGTAAAACTTAAACACCTTTATTTGACAGTGTTCACAAAAATAAACTGAGGTAAATACTGGAAAGAATTTCCATTTTGCAAAATTTTTATTTGCAAGTACTTATTTATTTTATTTTATTAAAAGTCGATGAGTATAAATAAACCTTTATTCTTAGTCAGACTTTGTTAATATAAGATTTTATGGGAAATACAGGCTTTTTATGGTGTCCTTCAACTTAGGTCAAAAGTTCTCCAAATAAAAACCTTTTTTGTTCGTTTAACATATTATTGATTAAACTGTACCTATTAATGGAACTCATGTTTTTATTTCGCCGTATATAAAATATACAAAAAAAAATATAAGGTAATTAGCATAATGTATAGAAAAATAAGCTAATAATAGATAAAGTTCGTTTGAAATTCTAACGAATTCAAGGATTTGTTTTTTAAACCCGATTCACAATAAAAATGGCCATCACATAACTTTATCACGTGTAGCTGCATGCGTATATAATTTAATGTCTATGGTTACTAAGAAAAATGCTAATAAAATACTTACAACAAAAAATAACGTGACTATGCCATATCGACGGTGCTTATAAGTTACATACTTATTTATCTTAAAAAGAACTGGAAGAACGTACTTATTTAGTTAAATACCAACTTAATAGATATTGAATGGAACCTAGGTGTAGCTCTATCGATCTGTAAGCTTTTTACGCCCATTTTTTGACACCCATGTAGACCATAATAGGTTAGGACTCTTTAGGACATAGGATACTTTTAATCCAGATATTACGTTCCCGCGGGATAATATTCGACCTCCGAAGCCGCGTGCAAAAGCAACTTCATAAGCCTGAACACAAAGTCACAAAGCTACATCTCACTTGGAGTAACTTGTTATTATTTAAGTATTTGAGAGGTTATTGACTTTTGCACAAAATGAGTTTCATTCTGCATAATTAAATATTAGAGTCTAAAATACAATATCTAAGAAACGGTTGTATCTTTTAAGTTACCTATTTTATAAGTAGCGAATAACGAAACTAGTATTTTTCTCCTTTATGTTAATATGAAGTTATTTAAAAAAAATACTATTGTTATCATGTGAGGAATATTTAAAACATTACTTACTTAAATACCTGCACATTTTTAACCAAAAATACCAATTGAAAAAGTAAACGCTAATTTTGGACTAGACAACAACTTCTTCTATTGGCGCATAAGCAAAATAAAGACCTACATCGCACATGGAATGAAAGAAAGATTTCGGTTTTTTATTTTATTTTCATTAGAGAGCAAAACAGCACTTTTCAGATGTCATTTGACATGTTTTTTGACGACACAGAAATGTGCCTTATGTGACGTATCAGAGCCAATCTAAAAATATAAATCTTTCGTTGAAGCAAATCTGTTTTTCCGCCAACTAAAACCAGAAGCGATGCTTTAGCTAGTCAAAATACAACCACTGATTATTCGGTTATTATGTCAGCCTAAACATACGTTACACGTACAGCACTTTATGTAAAACTATGTTTTGTTGTAATGTTCTGCCGGTTGTAGGAAATGTTCAATTATTGCCAAATATCGCTGTTGTAAAGCAAGCGGTTCATGAAAACTGTGCGGACAATCGTCGGACGTTAACCTGACTTAGACACTTTTCACACGTTTTGTGTGAGTCTGTAAAAGAGTAGTGAGTAACTGTATTTAAATATGGAAATAAACAAGATGCTATGGATATACTATCTTTAGAAATAAGCATGACAGTTGTAGGTACGTGTTTTTTTGTTTCCTTCTTCATTAGATAACATTACGCCTTTAATACGTGTAGGGTCAGGCAGAGGTAATAAGTACGGCCACATTTCGCTAGTTATGTTTAAATCCCATTTAATAGGGGCGAGCCTAAACAAAAGAACACTCTGACAACCAGTCTTACGAAGGGGTATCGTATTACCCAGTACTAACTGGGTTGTGGAGGTCAGATGGGCAGTCGCTTCATGTAAAATACTGGTATTCAGCTGCATCCGGCTAGACTGGAAGACGACCCCAACATATTTGGGAAAAGGCTAGGCAGATGATGAGGGGGCGAGCCTATTGCCATCAACCGGGCACAAATCCAGACCACGGAGCTGCAGGATTTGTTAGTGACTACTGAGAAACTTCTGAAGGAAAAACCCAATAACACTTTGTCCCACCTGAGAATAGAAACCCGGACCTCATGCTCAGCAATCGCGCTTGCAACCACTACACCACCGAGCCCCTCCTTGTCTGCAGAAAAGCTGTTAAATATACAAATAAGACACTTTTCTTTGAAAAGCGCACTTTGGTCGCTCTCGAGAAAACGTAGAAGAAAATTATAACGCAGTAATGAAATTCTACAAAGAAATTATTTAGCTGTAAGTGGAAAATTTCGATGGAATTGATTTGAAACAGAACTTTGACCATTGTAAATCTTGCTTGTTAAAATAGTTTTCGCTTACCTCGACAAAACATTGCTTATAGTTTTGTACATAATATATTTGTTTGTAGGTATCTATAGAGAGACGCTTTCAATTTAAATTAAGTTCGGACAAGTACAACTTCCCTACTACTCTTGTTAACTTTAATGATAAGCCTAAGTATAATTCGTTAAAAAATGTGATCAAAGATCTCCAATATCAACATGGAAAAAGAATTACAGGGCTTTAAAAAATTCATCCACATCGCTGTCAATAGGAAAAGTGCCCAGAAAGCTGGCAGCATTGCCACGTTGGTTGGCAATGCTGATTATTTGGCCAAAAAAGGCCAGCCTTCTGGTCACGTGACGAGTCGACCAACCGCCCAATAAATTTATTTTGTACCTCAATTTGAATATTATCTTTGTAAACTCGGTCCGTGTCACAAGATCCAGTATGCAAAACACTAGTCCCTCATTATGGTCCTCGATTTTTTACTCCATGATAAACAGCATAATCATTACGTAAATAAGGTAGAAATATTATGTAATAACTGCTAACGGTAGTCATTTTTTTACGATACACAGAAACAAATGAGTGGGTAGCGTAAGAAAAAATAATTTGCAGGATATAACTCGTACTCGTCGACGTGTTTAAATTGTTTCCTGAAACCAGTATAGGTATAACTTAGATCGTTGTTTGTTTTTCTTAACTAACAGTATGTTATATGTAAACATAAATATAAACATATCTTCACACCTGTAATCCCCGAAGGGATACGCAGAGTTGTATCTAATAGTACACCCACATTTCGCCAGTTACATACATATGTTTAAGTCCCATGTAATCGGAGGCGAGCCTATTGCCATCAATCGGGCACAAATCGAGACTCCGTGGCTTTTACTAAGAAATTCCTTATGGAAAAAACACAATAAAACTTTGCCCGACCTGGTAATCAAAGCCAGAACCTCATTCTCATTATTTTATATTTATTATTGAAAGGATATTAGTTTTGACAAAACAAAGCAAACAAAACATGAAAAAGGCAAGACGGTAAACATTTGAAATCGTATAGCCTTTTGAAGTTTCCAAATACTATTTTTAAGGATGCTTACAACAAAAAAGACAAGTTACAATGTGCGATAATTAACATCCCGTCGGACATAGATAATAGATACCTTATTATGTGTTTAACCATGTACCTAATACTGATTGATTTTTTTTCTTTTCCAGGTAAGCATCAAGTTCGGTTCTGTTATAAACAGGAATCAGCCTTCTCACCAATTGTATGTATGAATTATTCAATGATTGAGTTATATAACTTTACAAAAGGCCTTGATGTAATTTACGAAGGAGGTTGAAGAAAATCTTCTCTAGAAATGGTAGGACAGAGGTAAAAATAAATCAAAAAATCAAAATCAAAGCATTTATTTCAAGTAGGCCAATTACAGGCACTTTTGAATTGTCGAAACAAAGACAGCAATAAAAAATGAAGCTACAGTCCCAGTCACAAGACATAATAACTGTGAAAGTACTGTAGTTGCCCATTCCAAAGCGTAGATCTCTATGGAGAAGAATACCATACACCAACCATACGTAACCATATAAGGCGCTATTTTACAAAATAAATGCTGATATCTTTAGGCGATGATCGCTTCCTTCACGTCATCTGCTGAATGCCAAGTCTGGAAAATTAATAATTGTGATGCATTAACATCATCATCATCTGCTTAGCCTTTTCCCACCTATGTTGGAGTCAGCTTCCAGTCTTACCGGATGCAGCTGAATACCAGTATTTCACAGTTATTACTGTGTAATACGATACCCCTTGGTAAGACTGGATGTCAGACTTTCGGCTTATGACTACTTGTAACGACCGTTAAAGATCTACAAATGACAGCCGGGACATATGGCTTAACGTGCTTTCCGAGGCTCGGAGGAAACTCGGTATGTAATGATGGTCACCCATCCACGGACCAACCTCCTCAAGGACGGCTTACCTTTGTAGAATCACCCGTGCGGCTGTTATTATTTAGCCACAAGCTCCTCCTAATTTCAGTACTTATCAAAAAAAAGTTGACGAAAAGCTCTTGAAGTCAAAATCTTTAACAACGATAAATGAGAGTACAGTATGGATAGAATAAGTGGCCAATGTCATTGACATTTGTTTGAAGAATACCTTAATACGGTACATACCAGGCCACTCAGAAAGTATTGCGATAAATAGTTTTTATATATGGGAGACTGGCCAGTTAGAATCTTTTTCGAAAATATGATTACTTGTAAGTAAAAATATGTGTCTTCCATTTTCAAAATTTCCCTCCACATTTTTTGCGAGCCAATTCAAAGTATCGTGTCTTACTGAAAAATGGATCTGCGCAGGGAACATTTTAGAGCTATGATTTTTTACGATTTCAAGTGTCGCCTGAAACCGGATGAATTGTTCGATAGACTTCAAATGGCATTTATGGATGAAGGCCCCTCCAAGGCAACCGTGTATCGTTGGTATAACGAATTTAGGCGCGGTCGACCAACCTTGGGGGATGAAGAAAGAAGCGGTCGCCCTTTGACGGCTATTACGGAAGAAAACGTGCTAGCAGTGAAAAATTTAATCCAAGATAATAGGCGAATTACATATCAGGAGATTCAGCACATATTAAAGATTGGATCGGGAAGCGTGTACGAGATTCTACACGGGCATCTTCGCGTGAGGAGGATAGTATCGCGCTGGGTGCCGCACTACCTCACCGACTTTCAGAAGCAGGCCCGGGTGAAATGGTGCCGTGATATGCTGAAAAAATTTGAAGCATGCTCGTCTCGGCGTGTTTACGACATCGTAACAGGTGATGAGTCCTGGATTTATCAATACAATCCAGAAACCAAGCGCCAGTCGACAGTTTGGGTGTTTCAAAATGAACCAACGCCTACCAAAGTGAAGCGATCTCGAAGCGGGGGGAAGATTTTGATCGCCAGCTTTTTTAATTTGACTGGCAACTTGGCCTCAAATTCCTTACGAGATCAAAGAAGCATCAACGCCGAATGGTATACTACCAAATGTTTACCAGAAGTTTTTTCTGTTGTGAGCAACAAGCGACTTCAAACACAGGGCTCCTCGGACTACTGCTCCACCACGACAATGCGCCTGCACACACCGCGCTCAAAACGAGGGACTTCTTGGACAGTACACCAGTCAAACTCCTGGGTCACCCTCCTTACAGCCCTGATCTAGCACCGTGTGACTTCTTTTTATTTCCAAAAATAAAAAATCTGCTCAAGGGATACAATTTTCGTCGCCGGAAGATGCGCTGGCTGCGTTCGAGCAGGCTGTAAACGAGGTGTCTGCGGCGGACTGGAAAAAGTGTTTTGAAAACTAGTTCAGACGCATGAATCTTTGTATAGAGGCTGGTGGAGAGTACTTTGAAAAGATTTAATAAAAATATATGTACCTGTAGAACATTTTTTTTTAGTGTCGCAAAACTTTCTGAGTGTCCCACGTACAGCTAGAGTCAAGTATATTATTGCTATCGATTCACCGTAATCATTATTAAATGGTGAGAAATACCACACTTGGATGGCCAATGTATAGACTTGGATTTTGTACAGGTTCAAGTATATTCCGAAAATTATCTACGAGTGGCGACTTTATTTAGGACTTAATTAGACTGCATCGTTGGCCGGCTGGTGGCAAGTGCGACTGCTGAGCATGAGGTCCTGGGATCGATACCCGGGTCGGGCAAATTGTTATTGAGTTTTTCCAGGAATTTCTCAATAGCAGCCACGGAGTCTGGATTCGTGCCCGATTGATGGCAACAAGCTCGCCCCCTATTACATGGGACTTAAACACAACTGGCGGAACGTAGTTGTACTATTAGGTACACCTCTGCCTACCCCTACGGGGATTACAGGCGTGACGTTGTTTCATTGGTCAAAAATAAAGTCGCCACCATTGATTCTGGCTTTCAGAAGTTGCAGTGGTTGGGAATAGTATAGTGGGTTTCCTGTCCCCAATAAATACCTATAACCACTATTTTGATTCATGGTCTGATGCACCATGAGAAGAACATCATAAACACTAGCATGACATTGTGTACTGAATCACGAATCGACCCATAAGTAATAATTCAATGTGTAAAACAATGCGGAAGTTCATAATCCGTAGTAAGACCAAATGCAACGGTTGAACGACTCAGGCATATTGCAGCCGACTGACCTTTTTCGCATTAAACGCTCGAACAGCTTTTGAAAACTATTAAATTCCAGTACATTATTGTTACCTTTGTAGCGTAGTCTAGTGAAGAATTATGTCTTCTACATAAATAAAAACAATTGCCACATGTATGGCGGAGCATCGCTTGAGGACGGCTCGACCGATTTGTTTTTTTTGTGTTCGTCAATTGTCAGGAAAAAAATTGTGAGACAAAGTTTTGCTAAATGCACTTATCATTTTATTCATTAGCAAGTAGCACCTGTGCGATGCAGAGGCGGGTTACTAGTTTGTAATAAAATAAAAGGAAGGAAAATCGAAATATAAATAAGACCTAGGTACGGTTGTTTTCTTTTAGGTCATCGTTTTAACCACAACGGGTACCTAGAATGAGCAAGAAATGTTTTATGTTATGCAAATTCTACGCATTAGCAAGACAGTTCATTGTTGACTATGCTTCACTGCCTGAATTCAATAAAAATATAGGTATAACACGCGAAATAACATTATAAAAAGCTTAGCAATTTACACAAATGGGTTTACATGTAAAGGACATCGAAACCGGCAATTATCATGAATTCAGATCATGATTCTAAGTTCCCGAGGCGTAGAAATTTTCATCGGTTCATAAAAAAACGGCTGTTTCATACAAAAGTTGCCAAAGGTACACAGTCAACACGGGTATGAAACAGCTGGTTTTTTTTTGCAACTGGCAAAAGACCCCGATTTATCCTCTCTGTCATTTGTGTCCTATGAATTAATTTTATTCCTAATATAATCATTTTAGCTCGACTAGATAAGCATAAAACTGTCCAGCCAAATCCACCTTCACAATTTATTTTTTAGCTAATTCCAGTTCAGAGCAATTTTGGGCGTTGTCCACGCTGGCTATCACTTAGGAGGCAAATGACCAATTTGCCAAAAAGCACGCCAAGGTTAGAAGGTCGTGTCATTTGGGCCTGTGTGGTACAATCTAAAGATATTAGTTTTTATTATAGTCACTTTGCTCTATGTAGAATTAAATGATTATGAGAGACATGCGTGTTTATATGGTATTTTAATTTGCAATCAATAGTAACTAAATAGTTTTATTATACCTCTGACAGTTGTTAGTCAGTGCCCCGAAAGTTTGACAACCAGTGTTAAAATACTGGTATTCAATAGCATCCAGTTAAGACAAGCTGACCTCATCATAGTTGGGAAAAGGCTAGGCAGGTGGTGGATGAGTGATTAAATAGTTTATAACCAACCATACTATTTATAACCAACCAATTCCAAGTCTTGTATCGTCACTTCCTAAGTGTTTTTTCTTAATCTCATCCTTTTCAGCTCTCTTCCGCTTTTTCGCTTATTGTTTCGTGTCGTGTTATACTTTATTTTGTGTCGAGGATGGGCAATAATAAGGTGGTAATAATATCAATTTAAAACTCATAAAAGCACCATAAATAAAGCCATAAAGGTCATCAACTAAATAACGACCCTATAAAATAATAATGAAGCCGACGCTGACGCTTATGTTACAAGTGACACCATAATTTCAGGGCGTAGTGCAAGTTAAAGTGCTGTCGTGCTTTCCGCCAATATTTTCTCACCGACCATACCTAGTTTAGTTTCCTTTCCTGTTAATGAATTTGATAGCTTGCTTTTTACGTAATGGTGTTAATTGATGAAAGTGCTACTAAAAGCTTTAAAGGTAGGAACAGTAGGTACCTATTCACAAGCAAGAATTAAACGTTGCTTAAAATATTTTGTAAATCAAGGAGCCAATCACATCAAAAATAAAAGATAGTGTTCGAAGAGATTGCAATAGGCTCGCTTCCTTTAGCAAAATCAGGACGTACTAGGCACAGATACGTCTCTTCCTAATGATTTTCAGAATTCAGACGTGATGTTATGTTAACATACGTCTTGATAGCGTCGGAAAAAGTGGATTAGACGCCTCGGACTTTATAACTCAATCTCTCTTGAGGAGCCTGTTTTTATGATCTTCTAATCTAACATGTGTAACTAGACAATTATACCTAAGTAGATAATAAAGTCAAGATAAATAAGTTGGTATTAATCAAATAAATCCAATATCATTTGTGGTCAATCAATCAAACAGATCAAGCCGGTCACCTTTAAAATGCACTCAGATGTTACCTACAATAAGGTTTATTTTTACAGAAGTAACGTCCGGACACATAGGAATCTATTTATATAAAATAAATATTTTGTGAAGGGATAAGGAAGCTTTTTCTCCTTTTCAAGGTTTATTTCGAATGTTATCAACACATGATATGAAAGGGTGGTTCCGTAAAATACATTCGAACATAGAAGGACATCGTATCGAAAACGTATTTTTAAAACATTTTCGTTGTTATTACTGCTCGATACTGAGTAATGATAGTCGTGATTTTGCATTAAATTCGAGTGCAGTGTCATGTGAGATTTAATTTAATAAATAACTGCAATGTCAGTGAGCCGTGGTAGTAATTTTAGCCGTACGAAAACAAGAGTTTTGGCAAAAGAGACCGCGAGTGTTTAAACTTCATGGTTTTCTATGATAGCTGTGAACTTACTGGCTGAAAGGAATATTTAACTTAGTTTCAAGTAAGTAATACCTTTTTACAAGCACCTAATGTTACGATTGTTGTAGACCGTATGTTTTTCTCTAACTTTTTAGACCTATGTATCCTGCTTATTTGTGTGAAGTTTCATTAAAATCGGTTAAGTCGTTTCGAAAAATAAGGACTTGAAAATTTGTATGAAATGCCGTACGGCGTACACGCTCTTAATTTGAAAAATCTCTCCACTCTCTTTGCCTACGTTATTAAGTTCGGCTATAGATCGTGAAAACATATACTTTGGGGAAAAAAACTGTGGATTTATATTCGTCTTAGTTTACGATAAATTTTGTATTGTGGCCATATTATAAAAAAAAAAATATAAGTACACTATGCTGTGTGAAACGAATCGGTACTTGTATTATGCGAAAACCATGATATCTAATATCACCAAACCTAATATTATTATTGTATGTATTTGATATCACTGTGTAGTTAACGAACTGATCGTACTGCGAGCCTTTTAAGGGATAAGGCTCGTAGTATAATCAGTTAGCCGTTGCAACATTCTTACAAGACGTACCTAACATCTTACAAGCTCGTAACTTTATATTGTTAATAAATTTCAGGCCTATGTGGCCAATATATCAGTTCTTGCCTTTACTTAAGTACCTATATGCACCAACAACCATGGAGCTACCCACCCAAGTAGGTTTGATACCTGTCTTATTGTTCATCCAATCAATAGTTCCATTAACTTCTGTAGACGAAGTTCAATACTGCTTGATAGTTCCTCCTTAATCATAAACCCATTACGCACTGAATATATCAATAAATAAATGAGTGTGGCAAACTGTCCATAACACAAACTAACTACTCAAAATCAGTGACTAATTTGCAAAACAAAAAGCATATTTTCCCACACATAAACTTGACGGATTAGCGGACGGTTTTCAGTCAATATGAGGTTGTGTTTCGTCCCCTAGTGCATGGAGGGGTTGTAAATAATTGAAGGGTTGAGTCACCCTTCCAGACGGGAGGGAATGTCGATAGGGATATGCACTTACCTAGGTTTCTTGAACTTTGAATGTCAACTGTGAAATGAAGCCTGAATAAAATGGATTGAGTTCAAGTAAAAACACGAATGGGTAAACCATATTTGTTATAAAATTTTAGTGCTAAAAACCACAACGAATTAATCATAATCAAGTGCATCAAAAAGTATCCTTGATTATTTAAAGTACGAGTAATTAAATCTAATAGTTGCAAAATTATAGTTAAAGTAATAAATTATAATGATGCAGCCTGTAAAACGTGTTTTGACTTCATCTCATTATCCACCTACTCTTTATCCTCATCAGCAGTTCACTTTACAAATCATTAAAATCAATTGCAAGTTCACTCTATGCGTCAAAAGTCTGAGTCATCGTAAGATATTATAGGTAGACGCAGATCTTAATTAGACCCATCGGTCATTTGCGAACCATCATAACTTTGTGGGAGGTGTTGTGTCATGTGCTAGAACATGATTAGAAAAACGTGTTATGGTACAACCTACACTTATATGGTACCTGAGATTCATACAGATAATAGGTATGCCATATTAAATCAACTCAATCAGCTGAGCGTATCACATAACATTTGCATTTCCGCATACAATTTATTTTAGCTGCTGTCTGTAGGTCGTTGTTCGGGATCGGACGGTGTTAATTATGTATTTTTGAATATTTATAAAGTTATACCATTAGTATTTGCCTGGTCTTTAGGATGGGATGCTGGGAGCAGATGGATGAGAGTTTCCGAAAATCGAGTTCCATGGCGCGCGATTGTAGATGTCTTTGTCCAGCATTGGTTTGATGAAGACAGTTGATGATGGTCACAGCAGAGTTGACTGCCCTGGTTTCCATTGTCATTGGTACAACATCTGGCATCTTTACATAAATGATAAAATAAATCAATTCAATCAATTAAGCATCATCAAAACCCAGTTGCATTTCCGCATAAGTAAACTTAATCCATCTGTTCCTTTTAGGTCGTTGGACGTTTTAACTCCGGTGCTTCAGAAGTTTGCCGAGAAGTAATATCCATGTATAGTTTTTTGAGCTTCGTGAAATTAGTACGACTGCACTAAAAATGCTAACAAGCAAACACCACAGTTATTGTGAGGTCCGTGTTTGTTTACTGATGACGTCAAATGCCTCTTAAATCTTTGTCTCAGTACGTGGTATGTCCATCTTTTAGTA
This sequence comes from Standfussiana lucernea, assembly GCA_964057025.1. NCBI lineage: Eukaryota > Metazoa > Arthropoda > Insecta > Lepidoptera > Noctuidae > Standfussiana > Standfussiana lucernea. Next base: position 8,873,587 of record OZ059793.1, read on the forward strand.
TATAAATAATTCAACACGGCTCGCTACTAAGTAAATGTATCTGTTCGATCATTCCGTTATAGAATATTAAGATAATCTATGCATAGAGTAAGTAACTCACGTTGCTTTGCACGGTCAGATCTTGGTCAATTCTTTGAAGCATTTTGACGTCAGTTCTGATACCTATTTTGCATTTTATTACGACACACATAAGTTGTAATTTGGAATGTCCGAATAACTTACTTCAGTGTTTTATTGTAACAGAAAATAAATTAACATACTCTGAACAGCTTTTCATTTGTGGAATAAATCAATCTATAAATAAAATAAACACACTTACTTGGTCACGGTTTGTTTATTTATGCAATTGTTTTATAAAATATTTTATTTTTACATTGTTTTATCTGAAAAGGCTTGGCAGGTGATGATGATATACAAATTGAATCGATGACAGTTGGTAGTCTCTGAACCCTCACGTTTAAGAAGCTGGTCTATTTAGCTGCATCATCATAATTAAGTAAACCAGTTACATTAGAGATAAGGAACAATAACCAGCAACCAATTATGCAAAACAATAAGCATAATAAAAAATAGATGCTTTTGCCGATATACGTATACAACAATACAACGTTGGATAAAACGATCCTTCGCAATCACGCTCTGTGCACTTGTTAATGACAAATAGTTGAATTTATCACTTCAGTGGAATCTCTATTGTGTTGTTATCAAACACATTATCTGCTGTTATCATAGTATCACACACATACTGACAAGTAACGCGTCAACTTGAAGGTGATATAAAGAATCTTGTGGACCAATGGAAGTGGAAAATGTTGAGTGCTAGATTTAGATTTGGGGTTTTGGTTTTCCTTATCATGACTAATCTTCTTTTGTTTTGTAGTTTATGAGATGGATATTTTTTTTGCGTTTTGTTTCTTGTTTTCGATGTTCACACATCTCTTCAGTAGATGAGAGTTTGAACAAGGTTTATTTTTTCTATTAATTTCGTTTACGTGTACATACATAATATTGGCCTAGTTTTAATATAATTAAATATATATTTTTAGCCATTCTTTACTTCCTTTCCAGAGATTCTTTTACCTTTAAATTATTAAAATTGTACAATAAAAGGTTGAGAAAAAATATACAAACTTTACTCTTATTTCAAGAGGAATTTATTTCAGAGCCTTTTATTACTTTTATACCAAAGAGATGAAAAACAAAACCTGTTTGAAGTTCATCATTAAAGTTTCATACACAATTTATAAAATCTTCTCATCGTTTAGTTCGTAAAAACAGCTGTATGAAGTAAACGACCTTGTGTCTATCTAATAATGGTTTGATTATGGTAATCAACAGAAATTATTTTACGGCCGTAATAAGATTTTGGTTAAAAAACTTACTTGGCATGTATGATAAAATTCATAAAATATACGAGTACGTTTTTGACGTATTATCACCGAAATTATTTAAGACGATTGAGTATTTCCTGAACTTAAAATAATCTTAGTAAATTTTCAATTGCTTTCTCCAATAGTTACTTAAGACTGTGTGGATACTCGTTCTGGTTATAAGGTAGGAGGATGGTTTTAAAAGTAAACCAGTTTACCTTTATTTTATGATCTACCCGAACTGGGCCCGCGATTTCGGTCCCGTAGAAAAACCCAGTTTTTCGCGGGTTTTACTATGGGACCGAAACCGGGTTCCGCTTGCCCTAATTACAGCCCATTTCCTCTTATAGAGATGAGACCTTTGTTCCAGCTGTGAGAATATGACAGACATTGATTATGCTAGGCGAAAAGAACTAAGTTGATTGAAGAAAATGGAATGAATCTTACTTTCCAGCAGCGAATTTTCCTTCCGAGGAATCGTTCCGTTTTAATAAATAAACCATTGCGTTGCTACTTCATAAATAATACTATTCCAAGAGCCTTCAATATAAAATCATGCAACAATGTCTTATTGTCCTTATTGAAGCATGTCAATAAAAGTGGTGTTTATTTTATTGGATTCGATACACTGCATTCAAATTAGCTCGTAAACCATTTATAAATAAATACGTGCCCAATGGAATGTGTGTATTGTAAGCAGGGATTTCCCTGTTAGGTGTTATCCTTGTTTTATCAATTAGGATCGTGACAACGTTTTGGAATATTATTTCCAGGAGCCTTATGTGGTCCTTTTTACAAGTGGCAAAGGTTTAGAGAACCAGAGGTCACGCATAGGTAAAGCTTTTTTGTAAGTTCGAGGGGTGGTCACGTGCAACCAGCTCTTCCGAAGTTACCCGAACGACGCACGACAATTTACGAATACCGATAATAGCTTTGGCCGAATTGACCGAATCCAAAACTGTGGTCGAAACTGGCCGAAACCGAAACGAAACCTTCGGACGGTAGTTGATTTTTTTTTTCTTAACTATCTAACTACCTACAGCATAATCAGCCTATAACGATCTCACTGCTCTGAGCTCCTCTCTATGAAGAAGTGGGCTATAAAACACCACGCGGACCCAGTGCGGGTGGATCACTAACTACACTGACTTTTTTAACCGACTTCAAAAAAAGGAGGAGGTTCTCAATTCGGTTGTATGTTTTTTTTTTGTGTTTGTTACCTCATATCTCCGTCATTTCTGAACCGATTTGAAAAATTCTTCTTTTATCTGAATGGATCTACTTTTCGACTGGTCCCATAGAAATTTCATCAAAATCGGTTCAGCAGTTTGGTTTTGAAATCAAAATAACTGGAAAAAATGTCATCCAAGTAAAAGAAATTGCGAAATTGATACTTGACAAGGATTTGTGTGTGATACGATAACTGAAAAGGGTAAAATAAAAACTTTTTTGGCAAAAAAAACCGACTTCCAAAAAAAACACTAAAAAAGTGGAAAATAACTTTACTTTCGGAAGTCGGTGGCAAAAAAGTCAATGAAACAAACAATAGTCACCGACTTCCGAAAGTAAAGTTATTTTCCACTTTTTTAGTGTTTTTTTTGGAAGTCGGTTTTTTTTTTGCAAAAAAGTTTTTATTCACCCACAATTTCAGAAATAAATTGTCAAATCACATTTCCCGTATTTAAATAATTGCGATTAGTTCTAGCATTGACAGCCTATTTACTGGCTTAAATTAATGATCATAATTGAGTATTAGATGAAAAACAGCAACGTACCATCAAAACCATACCAAACCATTAAAAAAAAAATGTTTTAGTTTTTTCATTGGATAGAGAAGTCATACCGGTGGCGACCCACTTCAACTGCAAATGAAGACTTGAGTTTTATTACCCAGATATAAACATGCATGCCAGTGCCTTTAGTAAACCTAATACTTCAGAGCTACTTTCTGGAAGGATCAAGGTACAATTGATAAGTGACCATACTATACTTACCTGAGCATTACCGTTTATTATCTTGGTTTACACGTGGCACGCATTAGCTCTATACAGTAATACTGTAGTGTCTGTATTACTTTAATTTTGCGTGAAGACTCGGATGGTACCTAATAACCATCATCATCATTGATCTACACAGTTTTGATAACAACAGTTTCGTTATAATTATGTTAGGTTAGATTCGAGTGGCCCGCAGGCTTTGGTCACAGATGCAAGGCGTTTGAGGGAGGGATAAAAACATTTTTTTACTTTTGTTTTGTTAGACGACTTTAAACCCCTAAAACATAACTTTAGATCTTGTGTCATGATGACATACTCAGTTTTCATGGTAATAACTTAATATTTCAAAAGGAAGCGTGCGTGTGCGACCAGATGTATGAAACGTGGACGCGGCAAAAGGATAAGTAAGGATAGTAAGGATCGGAGCAGGTGGCGCTCTGTGGTTTCTGCCTACCCCTTTATGTATGTAGGTATGTATGTATTTTATCCTAAAAAATATTAAATTGGTCCTTTCATTCGACAAGGGCCAGTTTCTAATCAGTAACTTACTTAAACTGAAATTTCTTATAGGCCATTAACCATCAACAAACGGCTTGAAATTCATATACTGATAACGATATGTAAACTTTCCAGATAACAGGAATCACTTGCAACATAGTTTGATATGAAGAAAGTATGTCAATAGTTTGTTATTTGGCTCTTTGCGTGCCTGTGGGTTACCGTGTTGTTAAGATCAACAAATGAAATATTGTAGGAGAAGTTACTTTATTCATTAAAAAAACGTGTTTCAGTCTCTCACTGCTCTTTCGTATGAAAATGCCAGGACAGATCATACGTTTATTTTCATGAAATAGCTAAGTGAACGCTGTTTTATGCTTTCACAGTTTTTAACTAAACTTACACTGTCAATTACGGGATATATTCTGTGATTTTTAACTATTGTGAGCTCTCGATATTTCGACGTCCGGAATGAGCCCCCAATCAAAGGGTCATCTCGCGATCATGGCGCTTGCAACAGCGTCAAATACTGCAATATAGCAAAACGAGTTAATATTCATTCCAATAATGATTTAACCTGGTTCCTGTCAGTCTATTTTCTATACTCGCTCCCTCAGTGCTGAGGATCGTAAGCCATCTATAATGTCCTGGGCTGGCGACAGATATTCTTCCCATTCTTGGCATGATAGCCCCTAACACTGGAGTATCAGATCAGTTCACCCTTTTGGTTATCTTTTGTCCGATCTATCCACTGACTACGACTCAGTGTAGCACGGAAAAAATATCTCATCATACAATTTGACTTCAATTTAATTGTGATTATGTGGAAACGGTGTTGACATTGCGTGTTCTGAATAAAATTACCAGTATTTCAATTTCGTTTTAAATTGCGTTTAATCGGAAACTCGCGATTTGCGGTTACATTGGTGGTCTGTGGCTTATAGCAATAGGTCACCATCCTATGTGTTATTCCGTCATATTTATTCAACAATCTAAGTCTATTTGATTAATTAAAGACAATCAAACCTCTAAGACAATAATTTATTCCATTGATAAAGATTAATTGTTAGTTGTTATAACTTTGATGTATTACCGTTTAAGTATTCCGTAAATAACATTTTACGGCATAATAATTACATAATATAATGTTTTGTACCTTTAGTCCTTTCAAAATAATGATTTTACCTTTAATATCTACCTATATTTTAAAGTCTCATTACTTTGAGATTTTAAACAAACTCATTTAAGCACCTGAAGAATTAACATATATTTTTTCAAAGATACTACTAAGTTGAAACTTCCTCTCGTAGAAAATTATTTTCATTACAAGCTTTTTTATAATCTATTGATTTTGCTGCTTGGTAATATAATATTGACTTTGCACCCAATCAAAACTGATTGAATATAATAATGGACTTATAGCAAGAGGGAAATAGTCTCTACAAGTTTTGTAGCAAATTGCGGATATAACGTCACCTATAAGTTAATAATAATTACTTGCGGTACCTTTTAATAGTACGATGTCGTAAAAACAACTTTTCGGGGTTTTTCCTCCATTGCATCTACATAGTGCTATGTAAACATTTTTTGTGCAGTAGAGCAGCAAAAGGCTCTCTATATCTTTATTGGTATGATTATATGAACTTAAACTTCTGTGGGTAGTAGTTAGTTTGAAGTGCTTGGTGCATGTGCGGTGTCTACAAAAACAATGCTGATAAGATAATGGCTTATCTTACGCACTTTGATTGATTTACATCCATGTCTTGTGTAGTCTTCCGCCTCATAACGGTAGCTAAATAAAATGTATGCAAAACGCTCGAATGTTCGTCTTTGTCGATTAACAGCGTCAAAACATCTTTTAGATACGTAACTTCTAGAATTTTCCACTCTTAGCACCGTTGAAGAGGTTTAGTCTATCTAAGATGAGCGTGCCACGTTGGTACAGTGTTCACAAGTGCGACTCCTGAGCACGAAGTCCTGGGTTCGATTCAGCAGGTCGGACAAAGTGTTATTGAGTTTTTCTATCAGAGATTTCTCAGTAGCAGCCACAGAGTCTGGATTTGTGCCTGGTTGATGGTTCAGGTAAATAGGTCAATAGGTTCGCCTCCTATTGTATGGGACTTTTACACAACTCGCGAAATGTAGGTGTAATATTGGGTACACCTCTGCCTAACCCTTCGGGGATTACAGGCGTGATTATGTTTCGTTAAGCATTATTGCGTATGTCTGGAAGTGCACTGCTGTGTTCCACTAGCGATCACTTCGCCTTTCCATATTTGCTTGTAAAAAGTCTTAACCTAAAAAGTCTGCCAAAATCTGTAGGACTTCTCTAGTGGTTACATATAAAACGTGCAAGGTTTTCCCAGGAATAAAAAAGCTAGGTCGACGTAAGATTGACATGAGTCAATCTCTGATAATATTTAATTAGCTGCGTACGATATGGTTGCTAGTTGCCGTCGTAAGCCAGCACATGATCGAAACTAGTTTTCATTGCGTAACGTTAGAGTTATGAGCCTAACTCCAGGTCTTAGTTGGGTGGCGTGGCAATGCTATGTCAAAGCGATATTTTTTCATCTTCTCAAAGGTTTTATTGCTTTCGAATGCTCCAATGTCACGCTTGTCTCTAAAGAGGAAGATAAAATGAACGGAACACCCTAATTACGTCAGCTTAACCTGTAACTACAGGTAAGTCCAAAATCATAGAGAACCACCTTATTGGCGCTTACCGGGCACAAACCTAGTCCCAGGCTGTGATTGAAAATTACCTGTTAGGAAAAACTCAATGATACCTTTCTTGACCTGGAATTAATCATAGGATCACACAGTCACAAATGCGAAGCAATCACTTACTAGTGTTATAGCAAATTCCAGTTTAAAAGCATCGAGTATTAAAGCTTAGCTTTGGTCACTTAGGACAGAATCTCAAATCAATATTGGTAGAAACCTATTAAGATCATTAACTAGATACTGCTGGTACTTGTTTTAATAATTTTCCGGGTCTTTCATGTTGCAAAAGCTGCCTTGTAGAACTGAATTGGTATAATACTAAAATTTCCGGATCGATAATTGATAGTTTCCGAATGACGTATGGGTAGCAAGTTAGAATCTAATAAAATTCTAATAAATCTTCGATTGGATCTTTTGCATGCAGAATTTTTGTTATCAGTTCTTTAAACACAAGGAAAAAGCTTTGTGATTTGCAGCTGATTTTGATGTTGTTTTCCTTGTGTGTTTAATTTTTAAACTACTTTCATTTATAATAATCCCCGTGAAATATCGCTTGTGTCGCCTCAAGAGTGTGTGATAAGTCCAATGATTAAAAACATGAGAAAACAATACATTCGATTTATTTCGAGAAACGGGTTATACCTAGCCTACTCGAGTGCTACGATATTTTTGTGCATTTGGGAGCCATTTAACGAGTATTTGTGGAAATAAATGATTCATTAATCTTTACTGTCCCATATTTGATTAATTACCTACTATTTAGGTAGGTATTTACCACCCTTATTAAACATAATAATTTAGGTAGGTATTTACTTAGATAATAAAACAAGATTATGCATGTCTTGTATTGGCGTCACTGTTTAGTTCATATTTTCATTTTGTACCATCTTAGTCAGTTTGGTAAAATTGGTTTTAGGTACCTATAGAATTACTAATAATGTTTATTTAAAATCAGAAGGTAGTAGGTACCTATACTTGAATATGTTTACAAGTTTATCTTGTTTGAATAGTTTTTTGACACGTACTAAAATTTATCAGTCTAGGATGTCGACATAAGGATCATAATTCTTTCGTTAGCGACTCAGCGTTTATCAGTCTCTACCGGGTGCAGGTTTCCGGGCACGAAGGTCATGATAGCTATAAGATGGGACATGGTGTGCAACGAAATATCATATCAGTTTTTATAAACATTACATTGGAAAGATAATTTACCAAACGTGAGCTTAATTTTAAATAAAACTAGTCTGTTGCCTGTTGAATCGTTGCTTCTTCTTAAGTTGCTCATTTTGATTTAAAACAGTGTCCATGTCCTTCTTGGCCGTTTTTTTCCATAGATATCTACCTATGCTTTGCAATGGACAGTTCTTTCACAGTCATTTTGAATTGTAGTTGGGACTGTAGCGTGCTGTCAAAGATGTACAAATGACAGCCTACACCAACGGCTTAACGTGCTTTCCGAGGCACGGAGAAAACTCGGTATATAATGGGTGGTCACCCATCCACGGACCAACCTAGGCAAGCGCGGCTAAACCTGGCAATCCCTTGAGCCCGGGACTGCAGCTGATTATAATTGTTTTTGAAAATTTAGAAGTGCCTGCCACTGGCACATTTGAAATAAATGCTTTGATTTTAATTTAGGTTCTTCGATACACCTATGTTTTGACATATGCCATTTTTTTTATAGGCAGGAAATAGATTTCGTAGCAAAAGTAATATCTATTGTTTAGTGCTAAGTCAAAAGATGCATTAAGACTCGCCTCAATATTGATAATTCACAACTATCTGCTATTTCTAAGAACAGTCGAATCAACGCAAATAGGTACCTAGTGGGTACTAATAGGCTTTATGTGGTACCTTTTAATTTCTATGACGATTAATTACATATTAGACAAACGATCAACTGACGTGGCTTTAAATGATTGCAATGGAAATCTTTTTATATTAAATAGTTCTTGGTATTTCGATGTATTGAGATTTTAATTTTCCAGATGTAAAGGTTTAGAAAACCTGTCTATAAACCAAATTGTAAGGTATCAAATCGTCTTCAAAAATAAGGGAGATTGAACGCCGAAATTCTGCACAATGCAGGTAGAACTTCAATTTGGTATTGTAAGATTAAATTTTCCTTCTTACTTATAGGTAATTTATTATTTGTTAGGTATTGTGATAAATAAAACAATATGTAGGAATTAATTACATACAGACCAAAAGTCGTATTAGGTAACACTCTACCACGGGACTCTTCAGCCAGTCGCTTAATAACTTTATTTCAGAAGTAGGTAGGCTTCTTGACTATGCACAGACCGAGAAACTGCTGTTGCCCATGTCTTAAACAAATTTGTAACAGGCCACTGCAGAACTACACTAATTCCCTTCACATGCAATTTAATAACATTCTAAACAACTGTACACACTCACAGACACATGCAAACATACATACACGCACGCACACACGCACTCACACTCACTCTCAGTTTACCCCTTATTCACCTCTTTTTCTTTCCTTGTTTATGTCATTTTGTATGTATTTACCATGTATAATCTGCTGATTTAGCGTTTGTACTGTTAACTTGTTATGGGTTAAGATAATGTCCAAGCGACAGTAGAACACTGACTCCTAAGACACAGGGTATCCTAGTTTAGGAGACAGGGTTTAATATATTTGTACGCCTTTCACAAATTGTGTAACACGAGCTAGATATTAAGCAAATTTGTAAGGTATTTTTGTTCAATAAAGATATATTATATTATAAGTAAAAAAAAAAAAAAAAGGTATCAACTTCTTTGGTTGTAATATAGTGTTGATTAGCCCACTTTATTTACAATAACAATAATTAATTGATAACATAATTTCGTTTCAAGTATTCTTTAAGGCCTGCGCCACCGTATTTCCCCGCGGTCAAAGCACTGAACTAGAAATAATCATAGTTTAGTAAATAGTTTAGAATGCAATTAGTACCAATTAGTCACTTCTTGGACTAAGAAATATGTTACACAAATATAGCAAAGTGTTTGAGCCTTCTATTTCTTAATACAATAATTACTGACATAATACACGCTATTAATGTCTAGAATTATAATTAATATATTTATTTTACATCTTATTTGTTTTTACGTAACTAAATATGCAAGTTGCGATTAACATTAAAGACTGAATACATCATTAACGCAATCATATTTACATTCTTTTGACCTTTAACAGTTTATATATGAACAGGTTGTAATGAAAAAAAATATATAATTCTAGATTACTGGGTGGTAGCACTTATAATTTATAAAACCAGAATTACACAATTTTTATTATTGAAATGTTGAAAAACAAACAACTTTATAAAAAAAAAATGATAGCTCCTGAAATAAGTTTTTAAAATGAATTTTTGTTTATTTAGACGTAACTCATGAGGAATGTCAATTGATTGAGTATAGCAAAGGCTTATTAGCTTAAGATTAAAATAAATTGAAAACATAATAGACCCATAGCATCGTAATCAAAAACCTAAAAAAATATTTATCCCTATATTTTTTCATATTTCTTTTATACTGGGTATAGTAAAAAAAACATGGCTCTGCTTTTTGCATTGCTAAGCTCACTCAAAAATATCGCGATAATGATGATGTATAGACCATGTGCGTTGTACAAACAGTCTTCTAGATATTTAAACTCTGTTAGCGCGATCTAAGTTCAGTGAGAGCACATCTAACAATTTTTCGCAACAGGCAAACTTGTCATGGGACATAACTAACATAAGTCATCATCTGCCTAGCCTTTTCCCAACTATGTTGGGGTCGGCTTCCAGTCTTACCGGATGCAGCTGAATACCAGTATTTTACATAACATAACTCACATAAGTGACGAATAAAATTCAAACTGAACTCACTAAAGTACAGTTATTAATTATTTGCATAAATAAAGCATTCAGACGGTTAGTTTGAATCACTAATCGTTTGTCTTTCTGCCAGTTTTCACTATATATTATTGTAGAAATAGATTAACTACATGTTTGATAGATAAAGTAATGAGTGTGTCCGTTATAATGATCACAGCCACTTTATCTGTCTTGATAAACTTCATTTGCATAATTGAATATAGATCATAGAGCTAATCACATTGCCTACATATGCAGCAATAAAATACAATTTTGTAACTGGTGGTTGAAAGCTTTTTAAGAGACTTTTGCGATGTCAAGACGTAAATTTTTACTTCCGTTGCCTCTGCAAAAATCGGTTAAAAACTAAGAAATAAAATTAATTTGCAAGGATTTCTGAAACCGGATTAGGAGAGAGTTCCAAAACACAAAAAAAAAACAGTTTCTGTAAAGGATTAGTAAACCAGACATCAAATCGTCTTTCTAATCACATGAGATAAAAACATCCGTTAAAACTTTAAACGTTGCGATGGGATTCGACGCTACAGATTCAATTACATACAACTTTTCAGCAACTTAAAGAATGCATTTGCCTCCCAATGCTACCCGACTTTTCTCGACATCTGAGCTAAAATCTTTCCAGACATGTCAATATTTTCAAAGGACCCCGGACTTACCGAGCAAAACCCAACGTTTTCATAGGAAGCAAAAGATACCTAAGCGATCGTTCAAAAGATTAGTCGCACTATCAGAATGCGACAAACACAGAAAACCTCATCACCATTAAATAACGCTCTCTTTGTAACTTCATAATTAACTTCAGTGTTAATTTGTATAGCCAGAGACCATAGGATTATCTCCTTGAGTGCAACTCTGCTTGTTAATGTTCATTACATGTTACATTTGCATATTGTTCTATAGAAGGTCGCTCTGTGGTTTTAATTTCCATTGAGCACGTTAATATTGAAGAGTTATTAAATCTCAGATTGTATAAGATTGTTAATCAGATTGAAATAACGTGGGGATATAATGTATACGCATGACGAGTATGGTCGGTTGGTTATGTTGGCGAGCAGTTCTTCGCAGAAGGTAATCGAATCCAAATGGCTCACGTGTCTGAACCGTAGATCGAGAAGATCTTTTTGTCTTAAGTTGTTCTGCTCCACATCTAGGTATAGATAGCGCAGGAAAACAACACCAGACCTAAGGTAACTTGGTCCGGGATTAGGATGGAACATAACACTCGTATTATAGTTTTTATTCCGACGTTATGTTCCTGTGGTATAATTTTAGACCTCCATACAGACGAATGTCAGTGGTAGATAATAAACACTGTTTACGACTTGAGGAAGTTAATTTGCATAAGTTGGATGCGCTTGTGCAAGGCATACCTTACTAAGAATGCACAAGTGGTAGATGGTGTCTCTCGCTGCGTATCTCGTTGAAAATCTTCTCCTCGCCGTGCAAAGTTCTGAGTTCCAGCTGTGGGACAATATAGGCTGAAAATGTAGAAGAATCTAGAGCCTTGGCTGTGACAGGTTTGACAAGGCAGTACAATCCAAACAATCCAAACTTAACCACCAAAACCACACGTGAACTAATCACATGACACAAACAATGGCGTGACCTCATCTTATGTATCATTGTCACTACCACTGCCTATATGCGAGGACCATATGGGCACGGGTCGTAGACACGGCGCTTCGTGCATACAGATTGATATGATTGACCTTACAGTGTTTATGTTCCTATTGTACTTCCGATTGTTATTAAACTATTGATCGGTATTGTGGCTTTTTGGAGTTGGAAGAGAGGTGTTGATGAAGCTTGATGGCATCTTTAGATATTTCCTAAGCTTAGGTACTAAGTTTATCTTTGGGAGTCTTATAGTAGCCACTTCTGAGTATTGGACTCCTTCTTCCCTCCCATTTTGCTACCTTTTCTTTTTTAATGTTCTCCTTTTGCGACCAAGAAAGTCTGGTTCTAAATTATTTGATCCAAAAATGTTTAAAATTCATTTTCTGATAAACCTACATATCGTGTTAACACAACGTCATCAACTTGTGTGAAGATTATTCATTCATTTTAACGTCCTAGTTAAAATGTAAAATTTATTGATTTACCTTACAAAGTAACTCTACACTTCACTCCAAAATAGAAGCTACTAAAGTAATTTCTTATCACAAGAATCGCAGCAAGATCGCCTTTCACAAAATTTTACTTCAATTTATTGTTTTTTTTTTCCTAAAACAATTATATCTAGTTATTTGTAAAACCATCGAAACTACCGCATCCGTTGGATAATCCGATGAAAACATTAGCGCATACTCGTAATTATTTAACCTATTTTTGAAGTCCATTACTACATAAATAATCATGCAACCTTTTTATAGAACCTCATTTGATTTTTTTTGTTTGCAAACAATGTAGCAGTCTACATAAATAGGCGTTGAAGCTTTTATATTATGTGCGTTCAAGGGCGAAGTATTGTGTACGTACCATGTCACATGTTATGTAATTATTTTAATTGATTGTAAAAATCTGCTAGACGTTGTTGGGTCGCTAATTAGTAGTTGATTGCATTTGATATTTGATTAGTAACGTGGTTTGGTTACGGTATGTTTGGAGTACATTTTTTGAGTATCTAAATATGTATGTATATAAAAAAAAGGTTTTTAGGTAACGTTAATCGTGATGTTCTGGAAAAAACATCTTTACTTAAGTTTTTGAATCATCAAATCAGTATTTATTATCCGTCAATTAACTGATCTTGGTTCCTTCCTATCTATCACAGTTCTCACCACCTACTTACCTAGATTCCACAGCCCCGGCTCTAAAAAACAGAATATCAATAAAGTTCCGACCTAGGCAGAAAATAGAGCGCGTTCTATATTTGTAAAATAGGTCAATCAAGTCCAGGCACTATCAATTCCCATTTTATTAGAATACAATCGTAACGTAATTACTTTAATTGCCTATAAAAACCACAGAATCAAGATAATATAGTTATCTATATATAGAGCAAAACCGCAAATGGGATCTGAACAGTTTTGTAGGCAGAAAATAAATCAAAGAAAAAATGTGACTGGACGTGGTCATGATACTGACCGATTTGTGGTTACGACATAAAAGCATTATTCTGTGGTATTAACACTTGCTTCGGTGAAGGAAACCATCGTGAGGAAACCAGCATGCCTGAGAGATATTTCTCGACGGCATGTAAAGCCAAGTCAGAGGCCTATGGGCGGCATAAAAACTCTGACACCAGGTTAGGTAATAACCACACAATAAAAAAGAAGTAGGTAATATTATAGGCTCTATAGTTTTTACGTGAACGACGTGTTATGATGAACCACTAAGAAAAAAGTGACATTAAAATCTAACACTCCACCTATACATGGTGTCGGTTTTTCCATACAGTTTGATCGTGTAGGTGTTCCCACTCTTGTTTGAGACAGCTGATTTTTGTCCATTCCATACAGTCGAAATGAGGATAGGACTGGCCTTCGGCAGTAGTAAGACTAAAGAGGAAAAACCCGAACTGTACATGGTTAAATTTAAGTCGTTTTAATACTCTTAAGGGGCCATTGTACTCATTATAACGAACAACTTTTATTATGGGAACAACCCTGAAATCGCGTAAAAAAAAACAGCTGTTCAGTACATTTTGACGAGTTAGGCGAACATAAATGTACTGAAAAGTTGTTCGTTATAATGAGTACAATGACCCCTTAAGCGGATTAAAACGACTTAACTTTAACCATGTAGAGCGCTATGAAAACAATTATCACCAATTCATATGCCCAGCTAAAATCAGCTGAGTATAGAATTTCAGCGATATGAACAAAAAAAGTTTAATAGCAAGAAAACATTCTATCAAAGCCTACTAACCTAATCATTTACCTGCAATAGTAAACAGAATCGATTAATTTCTATCTTAAACATCGCATTATACCGACACCGATTACCATTACCGTTGACTGATTAGATTTATGACGTAACATATTGTAGTAATAAGAAAATCGCATAATTTCTTTCTGCAGCTGATATTTCTACATTTTATTTTGCATAGTCACTACTCAATAATCTCAAGGGGGAGGGAGGAGGGGGTCAAATAGCAGTAGATATTTCTTGCTTCTGTGGGAAGCAAGAAATATGTGTGAGTTTTATGTACGATAAAGCTACCATTTACATGTTTTACTGACTCGAATTTGCCCTGGCGGTTGAGAGAATGTCATGCTCACTCAAATGACTCGCTTGTGGTGGCGCGTGTGTCGGGTCGTTTAGTTCCCTCCAAAATGGTTGAGTTGAATGACGGCTGATCCATGCGTCATGTTCGTGAACGGGCGCTGTCAGTTGTGACTGGTCATCTCGCAGCTGCCATGGATTATTGTATTTTTTAATTGTTAATTTTATCTTTTTATTCTGGACGCTCTTACTCGCACGTTCTTTCTACATCGTTCTCACATGTATGTTTAATCTCGACATGAATGATGTAACCGAGACTTTGTAACAACAATGATTTAAAAGAGTGTCCATGGAGTTTCTTGCCCATTCTTCTCCATAGGGATCTACGCTTTCGAATGGGCAACTACAGTACTTTCACAAGTTATTATGCCCTGTGACTGGGACTGTAGCTTAGTTTATTTTTTGTGTTTTGACATTCAAAAGTGCCTGTAATGGTCTAATTGAAATAAATGCTTTGAGTTTGAGTTTATCCACCTATGAGTATGGGAAATCCAATCTTCTCTTACGTCTGAAATATGGCTATACTTAATGTAGGGCTTAAAAACAACCTGTCAGTTTTTATGTAAACAATTAGGGAAACCCTCGTCAAACTGCACGGTTTGGTTAATTTTGACAGTGGTACCTAATGGAAGAGTTTTTAATAAAAATAAGGTCGCGGTGACACATTAGTGTCCTTGTGATGAGTATAAAATATTTGTAAAACAATACCTTACCACTGAGTTGATATGTTTGTTGATGTTTTTTTATTGAAGTAAAACAATGTGTTTAGGAGAAAAAATAATCACGGTGAACTCTGTATTACTGTGGAACTACAACAGCAAATAGGTAGATACTTTATGTTGGGTACGGAATTGTTCTTTTTAATGTTCAGGTGGGTGCCTTCCCACCAGAGGTTGTTATTACCGTACCACTAACTCCACCCTAGACCGCATCATCGCTTCACATCAGGCGAGTTGCGGATGACGCAAACGCAAGCCTATTTAGTATGAAAAAAATAAACCATCAAGTAACCATAATCTGAAACAAATCAATCCAATGAAGCAATTGTTTTAGTTACCTAAGTACTCGTTACGAAATACTAGCTTATTCCAGCGGCTTCGCCCGCGTGGATTTCGATAATTGACCCACGGGATCATCCTAACGGGATGCAAAGTAGCCTATGTGCTATTCCAAACTATAACCTATCTTGGGGCCAAATTTCATCCAGATCCGTTCAGCCGTTCTGGCGTGATTCAGTAACAAACATCCATCCATCCAAACTTTCGCATTTATAATATTAGTATAGATATAGATTTAAGTAGATCAACATATCATTATATAGTACCTACGTAGTAAATAGGTAATTATGCATGTTGAAAACTGATATCGGTCGTTTAATACATAATTATGAAACTTTATCTCACTAGATATATGGGAATACCCGTGTAACACCTATACTATTATCTACCGCGTAGATTCTGCTAAGAATTTCGTGTTATTCTTTATTATAAACTAATGTTGCAAGTTGCTGCGCTTGCGCAGTTTTTTTCTTGGTATCGGTAGCGAGAGTGAGGAAAATATCATGTGTAGTCTTACAAAATTCTGTGTAATCCGTTGATTGAAATAAAAATTTTAAAGTTTTCTAGAAATATATTGTATAGTGTCAACCAAACTTTACCTACGGAGAAAAATAATAAGAAGGTAAGAGGGGCAATATTATAAATCGCAGGTACCTCGGATACGGCTGAAAAGCATTGCTTGATTTCAGAAGGTGCGTCTTTCAATGAAACCATTGAAATACTTACCTATTTTGTGATAGAAGTATTATAAAAGAAAGAAATATTGATTTTTAAAGGCAAAAAAATTTAGATTGGAAACCGTTTAAGTTTCTTAGGGCAGCTCTATCTCTAGATTCCCTGTCCCTCAATTATGGCTTGCCAGATACGCGTAGCAAATAAATAAATTAATTCAATACATAAGTACTTGCCTAATATGACTTACTGCCACAAAAACTTCATTTATATTGTTTGAGCAACAGCTCTATAGGCTCCAATACAATTATAATTTATGCTGACTGCTCAAGTGGCCACATTATTTTAAAGATATTTTGCTAAGGTCAAGCAACTATAGATTAAGCATGGTGCGGACCTAACTATTTCTGAAGTAGGTATACTGCCTATCTTATCTATCAATAGAAGTACCACTTTGATGGGTGTTTGACCACGTCAAACAATTATTGTTGATTTTGGGAAATTCCAAAGGTATCCTGCTTATCTAGGAATCATCATCTGCCTAGCCTTTTCCCAACTATTTTGGGGTCAGCTTCCAGTCTAACCGGATGCAGCTGACCTCCACAACCCAGTTAGTACTGGGTAATACGATACCCCTTGGTAAGACTGGTTGTCAGACATTCGGGTCACTGACTACCTATAACGACTGTCAAAGATCTACAATTGACAGCCGGGACCAACGGCTTAACGTGCTTTCCGAAGCACGGAGGAAATTCGGTATGTATGGGTCGTCGCCCATCCACGGACCAACCCAGGCAAGCGCGGCTTAACCTGCCGATCGAGCCGAACGGCTGCTGTTATTTAGCCACGAGCTGCTTATCTAGGAATCAATGCACGGATAACAAAGTGCTGACACTCAATATTATGCTTTGTTTTTGATAAGATTAATATGCTTACCGACTAAAGAAGGGGGTGGCTACGTTCCTAAATCATGATTTTCAGTAAACAATAACATGGGTTATGTAATTGTTTACCTTAAAAATACCACATCTTCGGCAGCAAAAAAGCATTAAAAGTACGATTATATGTGACCACTAGTCTCCACCCGTTCTAATCTCAATTCAATATCAATACAGCAAAAAGTTCCTCCTGAAAAGTAACCTGTACCTAAATCAAATTCCTTAATTATGCAGGTTTATAAATCCTTCACTTCGAAAAGTTTCAAATACTTAAGCACATTTCTTTTACTCCAATCTTACGCACATTGTTTCCCCTTATCAAATTCCTAATGATCCATATATCCAGGCAGATAAGAAGTGAACGTATTGTAAAATTGTTACAAGTGAAAAACCTTATGGAGCAATAGTTATCACCCCCTTGACGTGATCAGAGATCGCGACTGAGCCTAATTCCCCACCAAATACCTTTTTACTAGTAACTCACGAACACCCATCTACAAATAATAATCTCCTAAACATGTCACAAACCGAATCAAAATCAGTGCATAATAATGTTAATGACAAACAACTGGCAATGATATGAAATGATCAAATCGCAGCCGACCGTGTCCCACGACACGCTTCACTCGCGGCCTTCTCTCGCTGGGGTAACGTTGCAAATTATGTAATTCAGATTGTAAACAAACCAAATGCGATGCAATATGGCGGGTATTATAAAATTATAGCAGACTGCTACCATCATAAAATACATACATAACTGTAATTCCCGAAGGGTTAGGCAGAGGTGTAAGTACCTAATAGTACACCCACCCACCCAAGTATGTTAAACTCAGCTCAGTTATGTTTTTCATAAAGTACTTTAGCAGAAATAGATGCCAGCAGAATTTGCCTGCTATAATAGTATCTTCATGTTTCCGGAATGCCAAATTTCCTGTTAGCAGTGTCTTTCATTATATCGATCATCCTTTCTACTAAATTTCACTTACCACAAATCTGTGATTTGGAAACGTATCAAATACCTGCTGAACAAACACATTGGCCAAGCCACTCGACTTCAAACTAATACGGGGTGGAAGGGACACCGACGCGAAAACGGAAAGCACATACGCAGTACATAAAAATATGCTGTTTTTTTTTAATAACCGACCAAAAATTTCTATGTGAGGATGTTCAGAATGATGTAATGGTTGCACCCTGTATACTTAATAATCATCATTCTCCTGCCCTTATCTCAATTTATTTGGGGTCGGGGCAGCACGTTTTCTTCTTCTATATTTCTCTATTACTCGTTATCTCAACTGTCACCTCCGTTCTAGCCATATCATCCTTCACACAGTCCATCCATCGTTTCTTTGGCCTTCCTCTACTCTTATATCCACATCCATACTAAAACTTTCCTCACATTCTTTCTCATTCCTCCATAACACATGCCCATACCACGACAACCGGTACACAACTTTTCAGTCACCGGCGCCACTTTCAGACTTCCTCTTATGTAGGTACTCATTATGTTATTAATAATATACGAATAACCAAGTCAAAAACTCATAAAATCATCAATACAGACTGATGAATAAAATAAACTTCTGAGTGACTACTACAATGATTGTACCTATGGGAAATTGCCATCATTACGATCGCGACGTTGATATTCCTACCTATTACGTTAGCTATCATTATGACTAGCAAATCTCGTCTGCGAGATGATCCCTACAGCTAAGTTGTTATCGCCTTTTAACGATTCCCTCTTAGAGAAAAAAACTAGGACTATTTTTAGAATCATAGCTGAAAAAAGATTCATCAGCTCTGCTTTCAAAGTCTTTGAACTCGTGGTTAAACTCAATATTACTACGACGACTACTTACCACCTACCTAATCAAAATTGTATGCCTCGTGCTCCCATTGATTTGAGATTGATGGCCTTCTGTTATACCTATAATCATGAATAGTTCCTAATTGCTCAGATGAAGCCTGAAAAACGGATGTTTGTTCAGCTGAAGCTTACTTTATTAACATAAATACAATAATTACCTAAGTAGGTAGGTACTCTTTTACTACAAAAGTTATTCTGAAAAGGTTTTACAGATAATTCATCATGAAAGGCTTGACATTACAGCACAAACTACGATTGACTGTAACAAATTAGAGAAGTAACGATCTTTTTTGTTTGTTTCAGCAATGTCGGCCGATGGGTCGACCACGGACATCAATGCCCTGCTCAATGATACAGGTATGTTTTTCTTAAAAATATTTAAATAAACATTTACACTGCCATCTATGGCTCTAACGTCAAACAATCGTATGAAGTTTGTTCTGTAAATAGTACGTCAATTCCATCATAGATGGCACTGCACATCATGTTATTTCAATGCTTGAAATAGTTATATTATGTGTTGTGTAGATGGCGCTGTTACGAAAGTTATCATGTCACTACTAGCGACATCTTACGAGAACTTGTGAATGTTATTATTGTATGTTAGTTCTTACTATTGCCGCCAGGTGGCTTTAGTATCAAGTATTTATTTTAATATCTAAATTCTCTACTAGATGTCGCGCAAATGCTTCTGCTTAACAATTTAAAATCCAGTAATAAACCAGTAATAAATCCCAAATTCTTTATTATTCTTAGACAAAATCTTTATTAAATTGACTAGCACATGTCATAAAAACTAAATAGTCCTTTTCTGTACTAGTATTTATGGATTCCAGAAAGACGCAAATTATGAGCAGAAAGTTACAAAAACAAAGTTGCATCCCAATGTTCGTAGATACTTCCATATTATATAATTATTTATTCGTGATTTTCTTAACGTTTTGATGAAGCGGTAGCAAAACAAAACTTAATTAGTAATTCTTGTTCTGGTACTTACCTATGTACGTCTCGTTCACATGTCATCATGTCCCGTAGGATTTATTGTATTGAATGGTGCGTCATACTTTTATGGTGGAAATTAGGTATTGTTAAGACTTGTGAAATCCATGAATAAAATCAACGTTCGACTTAATGGGTCCGTCTGCGTCATACAATGTCGTCAGTCCCCCATAACAGCTGGCAATACATAACCGTGTCTTAACCTGTCATTCAAGTGTTAATCTGTAGGTAATAATACTATGATAAATCTCTGCTTCAATGTGATGTACGTCAACGGAGATGACAACATTTAGTTTTCTGAATACCCGTTTTTTTGCTAATTATTTTGCCGGGTTTCGCGGAAACGTTTTTTTATTTATGCAACGATGACCTATGGAAAAATACTCATTATGTTGTCAACGAAGTTTCGTTACTGCTGTCAGGCCAGCTGTTTATTTGTTTTATTTAGTTACCTACGTAAGGCTTTCAAACTTTGTAAACAGGTAGGCGCCTTATTGGTGTCTGTAGGTAAGGAGGTTGGTATCGTTGTAGTTCTAGTTCTATGAAGTCTAATTATTTAATATGGTCTATCTGTTCATACACTAAATCTCTTAAGAGGTCACTGTACGCATCATTATGAAGAACTTTTACTATGGGACCAAACCTGATTCTAAAACGCGTCAAAATGTATGGAACAGCTGATTTTAATTCGCGATTTTAGGGTTGGTCATAAT
Organism: Standfussiana lucernea; assembly: GCA_964057025.1. Lineage (NCBI taxonomy): Eukaryota > Metazoa > Arthropoda > Insecta > Lepidoptera > Noctuidae > Standfussiana > Standfussiana lucernea. The sequence goes on from OZ059793.1 coordinate 8,894,546, forward strand.
GGTGAGTACAATGACCCCTTAAGAGATGTCGTGTATGAATAGATAGACCTTATATAAGCTATGGGCTACAGCACCCTTCTTTCTTCTGCAGCATATCATAAGTACCTACAGCCCATCAAACTGAACGATTTTGTCCATGGGACCAATATCGTAATCGAAAATTTAATCAGCTGTCCCGTATATAAAATACTTCAATGCTTGCTCGACCCAATAGTGTGATGCAGCTTATAACCAAAACGTCTTCAAGCTTGATGCAAGAGAAATAAAATTCTCTGTACCCATAGAGACGGAACATAGTAGACACAGTGATATTTTTATTCATGCTTAAAGATATAACTTGTTTCATCAGCGTATCCCAGCTGGTAACTAAAAAGCTTATATTTATAAAACAACGGTTCACTTACGTTTATCTGTCTGACGTACGCAACTGTGCATTTCGGGTATCATTTTCAACAATAATGAGCACCACACACACACAGTAAGGTCAGGAGTGACGTATGAAGTAATTATTATCTTCCAATGATTAAGGAATTATGGGTTGAGCTAAAAATAAAAGTTCATGTGACAATGATATGATTCATGCGTAGCTTCTTTATCCATTAAAGGTTAAATAAACACTGCTGCAATTTTTTGTCGCAATAAAATTTTGTACGTACTTACCCAGTAAAGTAACTTAAGTTTTTTTTTTGGAATATTCCAATTAACGTAGTGGGTTATGCAAATAAATAAACGGTAATTATGTAGCTTTTAGGCGTCATTGTCTGTCTGAGAACATTTTGCGTAATACAAGGATCTTTTAAGAAATTACTTAAGATGAGATTTGTTACTCAGGGATTCCTGTTAGGTAAATGATAAAATAATGTTAAGATTATACTAGACTAGACGCAAAGAAAGGAAGTGTTTTATGCAAACATTGCTAAAAGAAATAAATCAAACTTATTTTAAAATTCAAGGAGAATCGCAATAAATGAGTTTTGAATATGTAATATTTAATATTAACTTTAAAATAAGAAGTCATATTTTTTTTTTGTTAGTGTCCTAATTAAAAATAGAATGAGTAGTATCTTCTGCAGTTGTACTAGGTATAAAAATAAAGTTTGCTACTTAGTTAGATAGTTACTATCAATATAAGTAAATATTCAAGAACTTTCACTGTTTATATCTTTAAGCATATGTAAAACCCAGGTAGCAGTATTGAGGTCTTTAACATAGAAACTTTTCCTTCAGCAAATAAATAGACTCGTATAATGCTATATTTTCTATTATTTGAGTTAAAGCTGTGAACCTACTAACAAAATGAAACAAACAAACTGCAATAAGACAAGACCAATTCATTTGTTAATTAAAAGCAACTGACGCTCAAATGACAATCAACTCGCGCAATTAGAGGCAAAAAAATAAACCAATCAACGAATACTATTTCAGAATGAAGAACGACATTCAATACGTTACCACAGTTGAGAACTATAAGTTTCTAGAACTAAGTTTATGGAGAAGTGAAGTTGATACGAGAACCTACATTGGTATTTATCCCAAAAAGTTACGAGTAACATTAGGATAGGTCTGGCCTTTATTCTCATCAATTGCAGATTCAAAACAAATTCTTCCTTACTCCATTGAACTAAAGTTTAGTTTACAGATAAGCTATTTGCAGTGACATGTCACAATTAAATTGGCGACAAGGTCCTCTTGTAACAAAATATTATTAAATCTGCGCAAAAACATGTCTGTTATGCACAATACCCTCGTTAAAAGAGGAAATCATCCGATTTGATATGACGCGTATTTAGGAAAAACAAACAACAAAAAGTACTTGGCCTAGACTGATAGCAATTTATTATTATCAACCTGCGGGGGGCACGATGTCGATAACAAACTAATAATAGTGCTTGACACACCTTAACCTCTTGACGTATATATCAGACAGTTATCGACCGTGGAATCCTCCATGCCCTCGGATCAAGGCGTGCATGATCAGGCCAGATAAATTGAGTAGTTTGAAAATACGCGACCCATTTCATCATGCATTGTTTATATCAGATTTCTCTAAATGTTTTCGTTTTTAACAGACGCAATAAAAAAATATAAACATGTTTGTTTTTACGTTCAGTTCATTCTATTTAAGAGGTCTTTATCACAAACAAGTACCCAAAATAGCTTGTAGTAAAATGAGGAGTTCAACACGATTTGTAGCTGTCATTGTTCTACGAATTGTCCAATTCATAAATTACGTACAAATTAGGAACTGACCTACTACACAATAAACATGATTGTGAATATCGTGAACTCAAGACAAACAAACTCTTCCTAATTTGCAAGCCAAAGTGAAGAGACGCATAGGCAATTAACACGCTGTCAATAATTTTTTACTATAAAAGTTCTCCTTTCCAAATTCTGCTTTCAAATTACAGATGACGTCACAGTTTCCATCTCAACGTTTCAATTCCAGGTTTCTTACCACCTAAGACTAGCTAGAACTAATAGGTAGGTCTGTGTTCAGCCTACCAAGCAGTATGACGGAACGGCGCCATACTAATATTCCATCTCCGACCACAAACATCTACGTCAAAGGATAAAGTACATAGATACCCTGAGATTAGATTACATCGAGTGCTATTCTCTGTATGCTGGTAGTGCAAAATATGGGTGTGGGGCCCACACCCACAAGCAATTCAATTAGATTCCACTACATCCGGCAATTAAATGAATTGGCGGAAATAGTGACACTTAATAAAGGAAGCTTGTTATAGGTTTTTCCTGGATTTAATTTTCCAAGTGCATTGTCAAGAAGCCACCAGAATAGAATAAAATTCTGTCATCCGGTTCCTGATTAAGATAGCTTTTGCATAATATTTTGTTATTGTCAGCTTATTTGTTTATCACATAAATTATGGTGTTGATATCCCCGTATGTGTAAACGTCATACTAGACCAGTTAGAATCAAAATAAGTAAATTATGACATTATTTTCGACGTCATCGGGCCTAGATCTTTGCGATTTTCCAAACTGGTGTAACGAAAATTCGTAGACTTAAGAAATGCTTAATTTTTTTTTCTTGGTATTTTCCTACTAGTCTCACTTTAACCAAAGACAATGCAATAAGAAAAGAATGACAGCGCATCTCCAGACATAATTATGTGCCGATAGGTACATAATACGGAAGTCTTTAAGTGCTCGTGTAGATTGCATCTTAAAGACGTCTTCTTAAAAGATAGATCCTATCATGTAACGTTACATTGTGTACATTCATCCAATGGTCTTGTGGGACATCCCGTTTGTTTTCACTATGTAATTAAAATGCAAAGATTCAATTGATTAATGTTTCGGGGTTTTCTTCATCATTATGAGTAATTTTGTACATGTCAACGTCCACTACTCAAAGGCCTGTGTATAAACTGTTTTTTTGGTCTCGACCAAACTTTTTAGGTGATTTCCCGAACTCTGTTTTTTCCTCAACATACACCAAAAACACACAAAAACTGAGCATATAATGATAAGAAGTTATTACGTAAAGTATGTTTTTGTTCCTTGTAAAATAATATTTTCAATGTCGAGATCATGTACGTCACTGTAATATAATACATTGGGAACGGTATGTAAGTACTTTACACGTACCTATCTGATCTGATATTGCGTATTAATCACAATCATGATACGCAAGTATTTTATTTCACATTTATTGGAAAATCCGAGTTTCATTTTCTGGTACCTGTAGCTGTCTCTACGTACATATGTATGTAATTATGTATTTTTTACCACAAAGCAGAAGCTTTTCAACTTATAATTTACCCTAATTTTTGAAAGTCCTCCCCATTTAAAGGGTTATACGGGGTGCAAGGGACACCGATGCGAAATCGGTAATTTATAAAAAAAGAGCTGTTCCGTACATTTTCACCGTATAGGTCAACCGTGTAGGTCGCTTTTGTAGGAAACAGCAATTTTTTTTAAATTACCGATTAAAAGTTTCTATGTTCAGGTTCTATTTATTTATTTGTTTATTTAATTTGGCTCCTCAACAATGAGTACACTATTACATAAAAATAGGATAACATTTCAAACTTAAGTCTAAGTGCCCCATCACTTAAAGAAGAGCACTACATGCACTATGTTATGCGCCTAAACAGCTAGTGTAACATTGAAAAAACAAAAACAGAATAAGAACAAATTAAAACAGAATGAAAACAACAGAAATATCCAAAATGTGAAGGTAGGCCAAACAGAATATTTCTAGGTTCAAGATGATTTAGGTACTGAGTACGTGGTTTCCGTTTTCCCGTCGGAGTCCATTCCACCCCGTATTAATTATTGTTTCCGAATAGTGCCTTTTTTATGTTTTCAGATTTACTGTTGGTTTGGGAATACTCACATACCTACCAACTATTTGAATGTGATGGAAAAATACTTCATAATTAACATAAAGGTCCCATTTCCTATTAAAAGATCTTCTTAATAAAGAAGACTCTTCTTCCATGACGTAGTTATATGGAATATTCCATAGTATTTATAAAATTATCAGAAACTCACCGACTTAACTATTTTTATAAATTATTTTGTTAAGTTACCTTATTAGGTTTAAGTTTAATAAGTTAATTAAAATACTTAAATTAATATTAGCCCAGTGCTAAGCGCGATAATTATTTTTAATTTTAAGTTACTATATTAAAAAAAAACTAATAATAATTCTTTTCCGCACCTTGAAGTGTGCCGGTGACTGTTATTATAAGGTGAACAACATTTTATTTTGCTAAATTGATAAATATTTATAGAAATTTTGACAAAAGACTAGGCAGATGACGATGTTACTATTGGGCATTAAACTATCACTAATTATTATTATTTTTTTAGTTCCTACTAATAATCGAATCTCAATAGGGAAAGAATAAAAAAAGGTAGCAATATTATTTATTTTTTTCGATTATGTTACAGGTGTTTTAATTGGAACCATAACTATTTGTATGACAGTCCGTTAACTTTATGCTCCACTCTTAAAACTTTTTTCTTTTGTTTACAACAACGTTTTCATATGCAGTTTCTTATAGGTATCGTATTCTAATTTGGGAATGACATTAAACGTACGTGGTCCCAGTTATTTTCCGAGGCAAAAGTCGTAAAACTCGTGCCAGAAAAATAAGTTAAGTAGGAATTATTTTCCAGGGGATAAGGTGTTAAAACTATTCAATTATATGGACAGGTCGATACCCCGGTATTAAACCTAAATGTGTTCAGGGCGATCCTTATTTTTTTTAAAGCTTCGAGATTCGAATTCGAATGAAATATAAGCTATCAACGTAAAATACAGAAATTACGAGTAAAAAACGTAAAAAACCAGAAAATATTACGCAGTATTATAATCAGGGAATATTATTTATTGGGATTTAACACACAAAATATAAATCAATTAAACGAAAACGGAAACAAAAAACCGGAATTAAACAAAAAACTTTAGGTATGGTATCATTCGTTTTGTTGTTTTCAGTAGGATATTATTGGGCATTCTACCCCACCTTCCGTTCCATCGGCTCACTCCGTTCGCCTCGTCACTCTCGGTGGAGTAGAATGCCCAATAATATAAATGAAATCCTACATAGCGCAGTAAAATACTGGTTCGGCGCCTATTCCGCCCAGTGGATTAAACAGTGTAATAAAATACTGATGACTTACCTCGATCAAGTACCGCAGATTCTCGAATTGAGCACTAAACCACTACTTTAGTTGACAAGTTTTATAACACCAAGTTTCACACATAACCACTACCTTAGCTGACTGTTTTTATAACAACAAGTTTCACACATATTTCGTTTACTAATGGAACTATACGAACATAGTAAGCTATAATCCAGGACAGATTGTCTCATGTCTCTTCACAGAGCAAGAAATAGCATGCACCTATAGGCACACGCACATTCTATTTCTGTGACCCCAGATTGGGCACCAAGGACATCTGAATTATAGGATACTGTAAACATTAAACTAAAATTTGGGACAGATTGTCTCATGTCTCTTCACAGAGCAAGAAATAGCATGCACCTACAGGCACACACACATTCTATTTCTATGGTCCCAGATTGGACACCAAGGACATCCAAATTTTAATTTAATTAACTCATACAGTTGGCACTAGCTTACATGTTAACAAATAAGGGAGCTCGCTGCTTGAACCATTAGCCTAAAATTCAGGACAGATTGTCTCATGTCTCTTCACAGAACAAGAAATAACATGCACCTACAGGCACAAGCACATTCTATTTCTGTGACCCAGATTGGGCACCAAGGACATCTGAATTATAGGATACTGTAAACATTAAACTAAAATTCAGGACAGATTGTCTCATGTCTCTTCACAGAGCAAGAAATAGCATGCACCTACATGTACACACATTCTATTTCTATGGTCCCAGATTGGACACCAAGGACATCCAAATTTTAATTTAATTAATTCATACAGCTAACACTACCTTACACGTTAACAAACTACTACTGGTTGCTTTGCTGGTCTGTTAATCTGCGTTGTGCTTTATTAAGATGCTTTCGCACTCGTACAATTGCCTTCGAAACGGTTCGTGTGCCGTCCCGTGGTCATCTATTGTGTCATACTCTTTGTAAAACGCCTGACAACGGCGCCGGAGCGCCGATCGTGTTAAGCTTTCACAGTAGGAGTAAGTGATTCTTAAGAATCTCAAAGTTTGCAAAATTGCGTGTTGTAAATTTGCAGTGTTCGAACTTTGTTACACGAGGTGTATGTATGAGTCATTTCTATGTATTCAACAATTACACTGTAAGATGATCGCTGTGCATGTTGCAGTCATTGATTAAAATTGATCTTTATAGGATTTCCTAATCAATGCAATTAATTTAAATAGAGGATGATCCTAGGAACATCATCATAAAGTTTCGTAACAAATTGTTTGAAAGATGAATCTTAATATCAGTACCTACTGAACCTTTGCATGAAATGTTTATAAAAAAATCGTTTTAGATGTTAGATGATATTACTTATATTGATGTTAAGTTTTACTGCAGCATATTAGTGAACTAACTTTTTGACGCGAGTTCGTTTACATAGATTATTATGCACAAAAAAATTTTTCAGGATATTTTTCTTTCAGCACGTCTTACCTTGCATCTTTGAAAAAAAATCATTTTTTTAATTCACATGTGTGATGTCATGCGGAGTTTTACATCAAGGTTTAAACAAACATACATACTTTATTATAATACGTAATGTATTAATCATAAGTGTCATGTATCGTCGTCACCTTTGTCGGCGAGGGTAAAAAGCTGGTTTTTTATTTCATTTCTCACGATAAAATTGCAATTTGACGGAAACAATTTTCAATCACTACGATTTAATTAGACCTAAGTAACATAAATTAATCATACAACTGTGACAACATGTAGTTAAGGTTTAATTTTGTAATGGGATAAATATTGCTGAAATGGTATTTTTTATGAATAAAATCAATCAATTTTGATCACAATATTACATTCCCTTCAGTATCTTCCAGTGATAAACACCGGTTACCTTCGCTATATAATTAGTTACGTTATACTCGTACAACCTTCAACTTTAAAAAATGTAAGTAAGTACTACTAACTTTACTGAATTTGCTAATGTATTTATTTAATCACTACCCAGCTACGGACCTGGTTTCTGCCTGCCGGCTGTTGTATCGGAAGTCTTCATCAAGTCATAGTTATAAGGTAAAAAATTAATCTTTATTTGCTCCATTTCAGGTCTGACTCCGATTCAGAATTCCAGACACGGTCTGCAGCTGTAGCCGAGGTTGCGAAGGTGCAACCAAAAAAGAAGGTGTCGAAGCGCAAAGCTCTCGAGAGCACCACGCCGTCAGAATCGAAATCAAGGTAATTTTGTGTAACTGCTTTTAACTTTAGGTGTTTGTTGTGTATGTTAAGTCAATTTCGAACTGTAACGCAGAGAGCGCTGAAATCAATTTCCAATTATTATTCCTTGCAGGAATGTTTACAGTTAATTCATGAGGTATTTTTATTGGAATTAATATAACATAACATCATGCTTTCTATCCGCGTAGGGTTCGACAGAGGAGTATATAATACACCCTCAATTCGCCACTTAAAAAATAAATGTAATGTAATGTGTTGTGTAAATTATTATAAATAAGAATTATGTTAAATTGTTTACAGTAAACGACGCACTTCGAGCTCGGACCTTTTTGGCTTGGTGGACTACATTCCGTCATCGACCTCAATTGGAGACTTCGGTTCGAGCCTCTGCAGCCGTGTCGCCAACGGCAAAGTGCGACGAACGGCGAACTTAACCGGGGACTTCTATGTGGAGGTAAAAGTCTACAACAAGACCGAAGTTGCTTCCACCCCTAAAGAGGATAGGTGGAAGAAAGCCTCGGTGGTTCTAAAAGTGCAGCTAAACCGTAACACGCCGCAGTGGGACGGACTCCAAGTTTTTATGAGACGGACTCATGAATTATTTGATGATTCTGAGCCCGTCTTTTATAGTGACAATATAAACATAAAATAAATATTTAAGTTATTGGGCACCAGGTATATTCTATTATATCCAGGTATTTTTTGTTGTACATCATAATCTTAATAATAATATATTGCAACATCTAATAGTAAGTTTAGAACTATTTTAATCTAAAATGCCTTTCTGTACTGTTTGTAACACATCTGTTGAGCGCAGTCACTGGACAGGTCACCTACGTAGTACTAATCATAAAAACAAAACAGTTTCACATTTTTGCGATGGTGTTGAAATAATACATTCTGCATTTCGTAATCGTATAGCTTCTTATAGAATTGTCGATCCGTCTGAGAATTGTTCTCTAGAGCCTTTTCTTAATAATATTTGGAGCAAAATTAAAACGTTAATTGACATGTCTCTTAAAAAACATACTTGTATAAAAGTTAATTTCGAATATTTTGCGTTGTTTTTAATGTTTAAAAATGATTCTCAGGAGATGAAATCATTTGCCACAAAAAACGTTACTATACATCAGAATTATGAATTTGATTCATTATCGTCTCAAGTAAAAAACATTTTAACAAAAAAGATAGAAGAATTTCAGGACCGAGACAGTGGGTGGACGTTCTTGAGCAGTTCTCATTTGGAAGTCAATGTTAACAAATATCAACCCTTACGCGGTTCGGGCTTTATCGAATTGCCTTCTGCAATAAAATCGAAAAAAGCATGTGTTAATATCCACAATAATGACGAGTATTGTTTTTTATGGTCTGTTGTTGCTGCTTTATATCCAGCTAAGAGTCACCCTGAAAGAGTATCTTCTTACCCTGATTTTCGTAACGTGTTAAATGTAAAGGACATGTCATTTCCAGTGAATTTCTCAGATATTGCGCGGTTCGAAGTGAATAACCCCGAAATTTGCATTTACATTTATGGTTTAAAAAATGATACTGTCATAGGACCGCTTTACAAACCAAAAGCCTTGAACGGAAAAGTGATTCATTTACTTTATTTAGAAAGAGATGATTTGTCACATTACTGTCTCATTAAAGACTTGCCGCGACTTGTTAAAAATCAAATAACAAAACACCACAGTAAACTGTACTTTTGTGACGTTTGTTTAATGTTTTTTAATTCATGCGATAATCTTAGTTCGCATAGTTGTGGCGGGGTCGCCACTGAACTACCTCCAAGGGGTTCTTGCATACAGTTTAAAAATTATAATAGAAAGCAAATTGTACCATTTGTTATATACGCAGATTTTGAAACAATGCTAGAACGGTATGAATCTTGTGACCCTGACCCCACTAAGGCGAGTACTGTAACGCGACAGCGACATGTGCCTGTAGCTTTCGCTTATCATATCACGTGTACGCTAGACGAAAGTCACAATCGTTACGTTTCTTATCGCGGCTTGGATTGTGTATCAAATTTTGTGAAGTCTATCTACAAAGATTCAAAAAAAATTTACGATATTTTAAAAAATAACGCTCCTATGATTTACTCAAATGATAATGCTCACGACTTTGAAAACGCGATGACATGTCATATTTGTGAACAGTTCTTGTTCGGCGATAGGGTTCGCGATCATTGTCACTTGACTGGTAAATATCGTGGCGCAGCTCATAGTTATTGTAACTTACAATACAAACTACCAACATTTTTGCCAGTATTTTTTCATAATTTGTCCGGATACGATTGTCATCTTTTTATAAAAGAATTAGGTGAAGCTCCTGGATCTATTAAAGTGATACCTAAAACAAAAGAAAACTATATTTCATTCACTAAGTTTATTCCGATTTCTACCGGGGAAAGCATCCAGGTACGGTTTGTAGATTCTTTCAAGTTTTTAGGAACTAGCTTAGAAAAGTTGGTTAGTACAATGAAAAAACAAGACTTTAAACAATTAAAATCTTATTTTCCTAATAAAAAACAATTTAACCTACTGACGCGCAAGGGAGTGTATCCATATGACTATATGTCTCAATGGGAACGTTATGAAGATATGTGTTTACCCTCTAAAAAATATTTTTTTAACTCCATAACTAATGAAACAATAAACGACGAAGACTATGAACACGCTCGATCTGTTTGGTCAGTATTTAATATTCAAAACATGGGTATGTACACAGATTTATATCTCAAAACAGATGTTCTGTTGCTAACAGATGTATTTGAAAATTTTCGAAAAACTTGTAAACTACATTACAATCTCGATCCCGCGTTCTATCTTACAGCACCAAGTCTATCTTTTGATGCAATGCTTTTAAAAACAGGAGTTCGATTAGAATTGATTAGTGATGTTGAAATTTTTAGAATGATACAAAAAGGTATTCGAGGAGGTGTTTGTATGTGTTCCAAAAGACATGTCAAAGCCAATCATAAATATTTAGATACTTACGATCCAACCCTTCCAAATTCATTTATAATTTATTTAGACTGTAACAATTTATACGGTTATAGCATGTGTCAATCCCTACCCTATTCCGATTTTAGATTTATAAATAGACAAGAAATTGATTTTTTACAATTGAACTTAGCAGACATCAGTGATACTGCGGAAAACGGTTACATTCTTGAAGTTGATTTAATATATCCGGAGAAATTGCACATGGAACACAATGACTTTCCCTTTTGTCCAGAAAAATGCTTGCCACCTGGTGGTAAGAATAAAAAGCTAATACCAAATTTGTATGATAAATATCACTATGTTATTCATTACGTACATTTAAAAAAATGTTTACAGCACGGTTTAGTATTGAGAAGGATCCATCGCGCTATTATATTTAAGCAAAGTTGTTTTTTAAAGCAATATATTGATATTAACACCCAGTTACGTCAAAAAGCAGAGTCAACTTTTGAACAAGATTTTTTCAAATTGTTGAACAATAGTATTTTTGGAAAGACCCTGGAAAATAATGAACATCGAATAGACGTTAAGTTAGTAAACAAGTGGTGTGACTCGAACAATAAAACGAAAAAGACTGCTTGTGCTGAAAAACTGATAGCCAGTCCATATTTTCATAGCACCTCTGTATTTTCTGATGATTTAGTGGCAATCCAAATGAAACCTGTACGTATTATACTTGATAAACCAATTTACATAGGGTTTGCAGTATTAGAATTATCTAAGACTCACATGTACGACTTTCACTACTCTATCATAAAACCTTTTTATGGTAACCGAATTGAATTGTGCTATACTGACACAGATAGTCTAGTATATGATGTACAGAGTAATGATGTTTACAAAGACTTTAAGCTCCATTTTCTAAAATATTTGGATACCAGCAATTATGACTGTAACAATGACTATAACTTACCAATTATTAATAAGAAGGTTCCAGGACTGTTTAAGGATGAAATGGGTGGCAACATTATCAAAGAATTCGTAGGATTGCGCTCAAAGCTTTATTGTATTAAAACGTTAAACAAAACAATTAAAAAGGCAAAAGGTACAAAAAAATGTATTACTAAAAATTTAAATATGTTAGATTATAAAAATGTTTTGTACAATTCCAATGTAATTCGCAAAAAAAATGTATTGTTCAGATCAATAAAACATGAAATATACACTCAGGATGTAAATAAAATAGCACTTTCAAACAATGATGATAAACGATTGTTATCGTTTGATAAAGTTTCTACTTTAGCCTGGGGTAACGCAACCATATTTATGTAATGCGTTACCATTATTTTTAAATGTAAGTAATTACAGTAGATACATTTTTTACAATGTATTTTAGATAACGTCCTAAATGTAAAGACGAAATATTATGTAAGTACCTACTAATGACTATTACCTAAAGCAGGCTCCAGATACAAGTAATGTGTAATGTAATTGTAAAACATATATTTTCTTGGTGCCAAATAGATTTAAAAATAGATATTATTATCTTTTTACTTGTAGCAAATAATGTTAGAACTTATTTAGTAGTTAATTAATTTTAAGAATGTTTACGCGACATTTCGTAAAAAATACTAAAATATTTACTAACTTTTTATATCGTATCCTACTTAGACGTATCATGTTTATTAAATCATGTTTATTATTCATTTCCAAAACTTCGGACTTTAAAAATTGTATGAAATGTCGTGCCGCATGAACATGATGTTTTCTTTTATTTGTAATAAATAAATAGTATTTTAAGATCACAATTATATCTGTTTCATTTCCATTCCTGATTGATGACAAAGTCACGGTGCATCAATACAATCATGTTTTGATCCAGGCTGATATTTGCTAATTTTTTCAGAATATTGTAATTATTTATATTAAATTAAATAATGACGAAAAAATAAAACATGAAAACAAAATCCAGACCGGAACAAATACTTATTGTATGTTCCGTGCGGGAATCGAACCCGCGACACTAATTTGGCGCAATTAGTCGCAGCTAGCAACACGCTTATAACCTAATACTTACCATTGTGATGCATCAAGACGAGTTCATAACCAATGCGCCAAACGTGTCGTCGAAAATGTGATAAAATATTGGATTGCTTTGAAGAAGCACGCGCGGTGCAGAATTTGACACCGAACAGGTGCTCGGGCGCAAGCTTGAACATGTTGAAACATGAAATTGAATCACAGCATAATGCTTTATGGAGTCTAATTGCATATTATTGAGTAACATCCATCATTAGACAGTCCGCCGGAGCGGTCATATCACATCGAGTAAAAACGAAACGAAATTGTAAGTATTGTACAAGTACCCATCTACTTATAAGATTATTTCATCATGTTTTTTTATGTAATTTAGTTAATTATTATTTTGTTTGTTTCAGATCGTTGACAATGTGTGATTCTCCAGATATTATCGACTTCTCACAATACGCTCAAGGTTATCCGACTCCGAGTTTAAGTTGGCATATCCCTGAACAACAAAGACCTGTCAACAAGGAGCCTAGAGCAAGACAAGACTACGAACCTGCCAGCAAGAAGCCTAGAACAAGACGGGAGTGTCTAAAACAGAAGCCATATCTGCATACAAGTCAATCATTCCTGATAAACAATGAGAAGAAAAAAGGTTTACGACTGATCCAGGTACAAGTGTTGGATATCAGTGAACAACAAGAACCTGCAAGTGATAATCAGGACATGGTAATGTTAAGTGTGCAGTATGTAGTGACTGAATCAGTGGATCATGTTATGGATGAGACGCAATCGTTAATTAATAAAATATCAAAAAAACTTTGTGGAGATAGATGTTATTATTAACTGGTGTCATTATTTTGTACGTACCTACTTTATAAGTTGTTGTGTAAAATTTGCAGTAATAAGTAATAATAAATTATGTAAGTAATCTACTAGTTATTTGGGTATATTAATATTAGGAATGTATACCATTTATTTGCTTTCTTATTCTTTAGTGTTTTGAATGTATAAAATGTTAAATATGAAATAATTATATATGTTTTACTGCAATTAACTCTTTGTATTTTATCTTGTACTTATTATTTTTGGGTAGGTAGTTATAATTAGATTGTAATAATTGCAAATAATGTAAAAAAGTAAATAAAAATATATTCTTTCATAATTTAATTTACGTTTTTTTATTACTTATTAATACTCGAACTCTAAATTAGCTCTAGTGTGATGTATAATTGTAGGTTATTTGCTTTCAGTATTTTTATAATTAAATTTAAATTTTACATGTTATAATTATATCATGTTACTGCAGCTAATTTAAAGTTTGTTATGTAGGTTACCCTGATTATACTAAATAAAACACTCATAAGTAGATAGACATTTTTTATTAACTGTTCAACACAATAATAATTAAAATAAATTAAATACAGACATGTTATTATCAAAATACCATTTCCTTATACAGATAGCATTATTCAACGCACAATTCATTTTATGATTCACACAATTAAAATCAATTTTATTTTTACAAAACCTTCTTTTTAATTCTGAAAAATTAGGGCATCCCTTCTCACCTATGTCGATAACTTCACAGTTTGCACATAACTCTTTAATCCATTTAATCTTTTCCAAACCCTTTGTGATAATTTTTTTATTTTCTAAGAATGGTAAAATTACACGTTGAAACTCTTTGTAGTCTATGTAACCCTCGCTCCAGTAAATTCCTCGATTTCTTTCTAACCACCTCACCTGCTTTTTTTCTTCTTGTGTTAGGTAATGGAATGAATATGGTGGTTTTACCAAGAACGTCTGTGTATGATCCTGACTCGCAATGGCCAATTCTTTGACAATAAAATTATTTATAGAATCTTTAAATCCTTGGAGTTCCACTATAATGGTATCCGCCTTCATGATATCTTCTTGACAATGCTGCTTAAGGGTTTGTATTCAACAATGCAATCGTTCAGAATGAGACAGTATGCTGAAGTTTTATCTGGTATCTCTGAATCACTCTCAATTTCTACTCTCACATCCACAACCGGACCTGTCTTTAGATTATCCGCTTGTCTAGAACAATCAATGACAAACAGCGGTGCTAAATCTCTAAACTGTTTTTCGCTTAATATGGGCTCCGGACGACGTCCATAATACGACTGTTGGAATCTGGTGTATTGCTCGTATAATAAAGCGATTCTGTTATTAGCAAAACTCACATTTAGGTTTTCATACGGAAAATAAGTTGAATTGAGGTACACTCTAACGTTTCGAACATGACAGTGATCGAATTGAGACATGTCTGAACTTGCATTGCTTTTCCTATTTGACTGTAGCCCGATAATAACGTATCTTGGTTTTTCTATTTGAGATGAAGTTTTGATAGACCAAGTATGTTTTGTAGTTTTAGGCAAAGCTGGATATTCGTACAGATCCCAATTTCTATATATCATTTGAAGTGGGCGATCTTTTTCTAATACTTTTAACAAACCAATTTTTTCTTTGTCTGATACTTTAACATGCGGTACGCGCCATATGATTTTATTAATCTGAACATCATCCACTACTTCGCCAGTATTCAGTTTTACAGCGTTCAAATTAGTATTACTTCGTAACAATATCAGTTCATGTCTACTATTTATCACGACTTTTTTAAAATCTTCAGCAAAACCGAGGAGGTTACAAAGTGGTATTGAAGCAGAAAATCTTCCTCCATCAATATTTTTTATACCATCAATATTCCAGCCCCAAGCATTAGACATTTTTGATTCACTTTCGTTCATTGAAATTAGTGATTTCATGGTTGTTGTTATACCTGCATTTTTTATTTTGTCAATCTCCACTCCATTTAGCTCATACCTAATGTCTTGGAACAAGTAGAGTAGAGCATTGTTCGTGAAATTGACACTAGTAGCTTTGTCCTTCGTATCTTTTTTGGTAACGTTAACAGTTCCTTCCAAATATAGGGTGCTAGCTGATGGTAATATGTACAAGTCCTGTTGGTTGATAGATATGCGGATTTCATCGTTCCTGTTAAAACTCGTTACATAGGGTTTGTAGGAATGAAATTCGATTCCTTCTATAGTAGTATCGCAAGTAGGAGCGGATAAAACGTCTAAGATATTCATTTTAGCAATCCAATTGCTCTAAGGAATGCTTTATTGTCTTTAGTTAATTTTATTTTCTTCTTAGATAGAGGTCTTATTTGATAGGTAGCTCGAGCAGAACTGATATTCTTAACTTGTTGAGACACATTTTTATTGTAATCAATCATTTTTTTCTTCTAAGATGCAGATACACCTGCACTTCTTCACCACGTAAATTGATTAATCGTTTGTTTATATCTAACAACCTGATATGTATGCAGCTTATGTTGTTTTGATTGATTGGAAAGTATATTGCGTTCTTCGGGATTTCTATGATCCTGTATCCAGGTGGCACATTAAGTGCAAATTCGTGAATAATATGACTGGGTTCACCGTTTACATAGGAACCGCTTACAATATCACATTCAATCCTGACTACGGTCGTAGGTAGAATGTTGACTGGAGACTGTGACACATGCCATTTATTTGCTTTCAAGATTTGTTTATTAAATCCTAATAGTCTTCTAAAAGAGTCTTCTTTGATAAAATTAATGTCTTTTGTACAAAATATTGTAGTTTTTAATGTATTATTATTGCACCGTAGTTTGATAGCTGCATCTTTTATTTCGGATTTTAAATAATCGCTGACATCTTGTAATTCATAAGTGCCTTCCGGTATTTCAATAACTTCATTAATGCCATAATAGAACTTATTATTACTTTTATCAATGTTTGGAATAGAATTAAATGTTGAAAAGTGCAATAATGCACACTCATATTCTCCATCTAGTTGCAACGTATTAGGATAGTATGTAGTTAACACTGACGAGTCTCCAGTTATCGACAAAGTGAGTGACATCTTGCAAATGATTGAAATGAAAGAAAAGTATATATTTTATATTACATTTTTATTCCAAAAACTCCACAAATAATTTAAACATAAATGACCACAATTGACTGCGTTAAATTTTTGATATCTTGTGTAGTTATAAAACACATTACAATTTTTGAAATATTGCATCAATTCCATGGGAGGTTTTAAATTTCCATAGCTATCAAAGTATTCACAGTGATTGTATACTTTAGCATAAGCTACCCAATGCGTTCCTTCGTTCTTAGAATTGTCTAAGTTAACGATACCACATTCAATGCGTTTCGGCTTCCGAGGTAGTTGATCCTTCATGTAGATCCCACGAAAATATGGGATGTCTCTTGAATAATTTCGGATGTCTACATTAGTTAGAGGTCGATTGGGTAGCATATTTTTCAGTTTTTTGAAGATGTTATAAACAATCCTTTACCACTTTTATACGGCTTAATGTATAAACCCTTGCCCAACACTAAAGCCTCCATAGCTTTATTATGTCGTTCTGTTTCTTGTAAATTTTGTTTGTTTGCTTTGTAATCATTGACGGTTTTTGCAATGCCAGCTGCACCCCCAGCTAAAGTTCCTAAAGCAGATAAACCAGCAAAAATTGGAATTAAAGGCAAAACTCCCCCAGTCTTTGGTATGGGTATTACTCGGGGTACTCGAATTCGATGATGAATGTTTGGAAATAACTTTTTTGCGGCTAAGTAAGCTGCTTTTATTAAAGTCTTACTATCTTTGCATTTGAGTTTCTTAATTTTCGATTTTATTTTTGAAACTAAGCTTTTAAATGATTTAATGCCGGATCCAGACTTTAATTTCGCTTTCATAACTTTGTTAACTAGCCAAGAGCTTAGTTTTTCACCTTTCCCTGCATCTTTTGATTTAAGTCTTTGTTTAGCCATGTTGAGTAGTTCTAAATCGGCTTTGTGACGATTTGATAAGTCTGTATGGTTTGTATACGCAATATCGTGTTGCATGCAAGCTTCGTCTAGCTTATTTACACCTCGGTCACCTCGCGCTAAGCGTTTGTGAAGTTTGGTTCCTGGTCCGCAATAATTGTATCCTGGCAAATGAACTTCGAATGGTAGATTATTAATTATGCCGTTAACTAGTCCACCCCCTTGCATTATTCAAATTATAATGATCGGATTTCAAATGAAAAATGGTTATATAATATCTTAGTCCATTATTGCAGCTTTTTCAATCCAACTGTTTTCTGCACTGTTCAGACCTAACCATTTAACATACAATTTATTTCCTTTCTTTTTCAAAACCTTTTCTATCAAATATACATCAGGATAAATAGATCTTTGCAGTTCTTGTTCGTAAAAAGCTCCTAATATGTCTTGCTTTCGTCGATCTTCTATGTGATATGTTACTGGTAAGGTTTTATTTACCTTTTTTATAATAAATAATTCAGTCGACCAATTAGGAGTATAACCTTTCTCAAAATTATGTTTGTATTTACTTATACGGACACAATCACCAACTTTGAATTTAGGCTTCCACGGAACTAAATCATGTTTGTTTATTTTTTTAATATTTTCTTTGATTACTTGTTCATTACTTTTATTTACATCTACTGGTTTAAATTGAATAGTGCGATGTTTTGTGTTGTTATATCTCTTCAATGTATCTTCCAATGGTAGATCTAACCATTTATAGTTTCCATTGAGACTAAAATATTTATATAATTTATTTTTTACAGTTCTAATCAGTCTCTCTACAATTGATGCTTTTTTAGTAGAAAACGATGAGTAATGGTTAATGTTATGCTTTTTCATAAGCGTTTGAAAAGTGATGTTATAAAATTCGGTCCCCATGTCAGTTTGCAAGTTAACCGGAATATTACGACTGCTAAGCAGTATATGTTCGAATGCACGAGTAACATCAAATTTATTTTTTGATTTTAACGGTTCAGCCCAGGCATACTTTGAGAAGCAGTCAATCACCACTAAGATGAAATTGTAACCTCTGTTATACTTTTTTAGGTTTTGCATGTCCATCAAGTCTGCTTGCCATAAGTCGTTGATTCCTTTCAAAATAACAGAACGTCGAAGGAAATTTCTCCGTACCCCTTTGTGTATTTCATTCACAATTTGCTGTTTTGTCATTACGAAGTTTTTTGAAGTAATTTATCTACCACTGCTTTAGTATAAAACTTATCTTGCAAATGAGTTGAAACCTCAGGTATCCTTGCTTTTAAAGTAGCTTGAACTGTATCCTTTGCATCTTTTATGATTTGTGAACGTAATGTACCAATCAAATTATTAAGTTCTTTCAACATTTTTGCATTCAATCGATCTATATAATCCTTGTTTACAACTAGATTATTTAATTCTTTTATGGTATTAGCATTCAATAGATCTACATAATCCTTGTTCACAGCATCGTCTGCTTCTACTGGAGATCTAATTCCTCTCAGTCTTGATGTTTTTAAATCAAAATCTCCGTTTTCTGATTTTACCAGTGCATTCTCATTAAACTCAAATAACTCTGATAAACGCATTCTTTTGTGAATGTAGTGTCCAAATTTGTCTACGTTCATGTTTAAGGTGTGTTGTTTTGAGAGGATGATAGTAAAATAAACACATTTTTAAATACTTATTTATTTATAACTTTACTTTCACGTAATTCTTCAATGATAGATATAATTTCATTATCTAATCCTGTGTTGCCAGCATCTCTAGACGCAATCAATAATTTCAACCTTTCCACTAATTCGTTAGGATCATCCCAGTACACTAAGTCTACGTTTTTTCTCCACCTTTTTATCAACGGTAGACCTTTTCCCTGAATTGTCTTCTTCAGTTGAAAAAGAGGTTTAATAACTTGCAAATATTTTTGTCCTTTGTTACTTTTTATTGGTTTACTTGGTTCATAGTCTCGACGATGTGCATTTGTATCAAGTAGCATCGATTTATAATTTTGCATATCACTATCTGTAACCAAACTTAGGTCTACATCTTTCTTAAGCAACAACTGTTTTAAACCAGGTGTATTTCGGTATTTACGTCCAACCACCGTGATGTATTGATCGTTGATCGTTATGCAAGCAGAACCTAACATCAGTTTCCCGTGGTCTGCTCTAACCCCAAATGGAATATCTACCAACGCTTCTGAAGATACTGACCAGGATGACGTATCATAGTCTTGATTCCTTTCAACTACTGATTCATATGAAGAGTTACTGTTGATATCGGATTCATATTTGTCTTCATCACCATTATTATCATTGCTTCCTGCACTACCAGTTTCGTTAGTAAACGGACCATCAGCAAAATCTTCACTAGCACGCAGGGGAGGAGTTTGCTTACTAGCATTAGCAATTAGGTTGAGAGGTTCTGTTACAGGTTTGAAAACAGATTCCAGTGCTTGTTTATTGTTAATCTCAGCATCTCTCATTTTTCGTATTTTTATCTTCACAGCTTCTGCCGCATCAACAATTTGTCGTTTTAATGATTTTTCCATATTAATAAAATAGGTCGTAATTGATTTAGCGTTGTAGGGTGAATAATAATGGCAGGCAGGTAATAACCTTATATATGCATTCGTGTTATTAGTCAAAGACTACAAACGTGTCAAATTGACTTCTATAACATCCTTTGTTTTTGGAACAATCTTTGTTAATTACAAGATAATTGAAAGGTATACTCCATATTTTTGAACACATTTCACGAAATTCAATCCATGGCATGTCAGTGTTGACGTGTTCTTCATAAACATGTCTCATATTTCTTTCATCTTGTTTAAAAAGTACGATTAGGTTTGCATTGTCTCTTACTAATTGCTTAGGGATTTTACTATACGTCTGATTTAGATAAAAACAATCGATGAATTTGTGTCTCCCCATAGCAAAATAATCACGCATACTACTTTGATTTTCACAAGCAACATCATCAAATACAATTACAGAATTCGGTTTTGCGGTCTGAACACTCAGTACTTGCTCATTTTCATGATATTTCTGAAATGAAACACCTGGTACTCGTTGCAAGACTTTTTCTAAAAAAACATACTTAGGTTGTTGCAAGGTTTTCGAATAAACATAAACATTTTGAAATCTTAAACCATTCTCGTGTATAAGAAGGCCAATTAATAAATTAGTTTTTCCACAATTTGACGGCCCGCAAATGATGCATCGTACCGATTTAGGTAATAATTCTCCATGGCGAAAACCAGTCTCCTGAGAATGAACACAAAGTTTGTTTACGTGTAACGATTGTGGTTGTTTAACAAATTTCATGACGACTGCTTGAAACGGTTATATTAATAATGAGTCAATAATTTATTACATTGACATTTATAACTCATTGTAACAAAGTATCAAGGTAAAATAAGGTAATAAGTTATCAAGGTAAAATAAGTTAACAAGGTAATGTTGAGTTTTAGAACTAAAATGGTGGAATAGGTGCCGAACTAGTATTTTACTGCACTTAGGAATTCATACTCCTCCTTCCGCTCCATCGGGTGGAATAAGCATCGAACCAGTATTTTACTACACTGTTTAATCCACC